>CANUEY010467561.1:0-14575 GCA_948099555.1 Croton setiger | reverse complement strand
GAATTCCACCTGTGTACAACATCACGTTTAAATTTTGTAGGAGTCAAATTATTACTTCTACAAAATTTAAACCAATTTTTCATAAATTTATTATAAGAATAGAGGTGTTTAATAGCATTTTTAATAGGTGATATATGCACTGCCAAAATTTTCAAACCATCTTGCACACACAAATTTAACACATAACATGCACATCATGTATGAAAAAATTTACCACCAACATTAGGTTGCCATAATTCTTTTAATTAGTGGATGGATGCAGTGTTTGATGCAGCATTGTCAAATGATATTGTCAAAATTTTTTTTTACAAGTTTATATTCATTTAAAATATTATGAATGATTTTATAAATATTAACGGCAGTATAATTTTTATCAAAAGCATAAAAGGCGATTATTTTTTTTTGCAACTGCCAAGAATTATCAATAAAATGAACTATAATACCCATGTAGGAGTGGTTATTCCAATTATCTGTCCAAATATCAGAACAGATAGGGACATGCTCCTCCAATGCAGCAAATTGACCAATTAAAATTTTCTTTCTTTCTTTAAATAAAGTTAAAATATTTCTTTTAATGTTATCTCTAGAAACAGTTTTTGCAAATGGATTAACACATTTTTTTAAAAAATTAATGAACTCACATTTCTTACCAAAAGAAAAAGACAAATTTTCAACACATACAAATTCAGCGAATTCTTTTTTATAATCTGTATCATTAAAATTATAAATGTAATTTTTAGAGGAAGAGTACCCGGATATTTGCGTTTGCGATTTCCGACGGACTCCCGTCGGAAATGCTGTGGTACGTCACTTGTATGCTTTTGAGAAATATATTGTTGTTGTGTCCCAACTTCCTCCTCCGAATGAATTCGAGAACTGAAAAAAAAATTAAAAAAATAAGTAATCCCAATAAATAATAAATAAATAAAATTAAATAACAATAATAAATAAGGTAAAAAAAATTAAAATAATAATAAATAAAAAAAATTATAATAAATAAATAATAAAGAAAATTAATAAAATGAAATATAAGGTATATAAACGTAAAAAAATAAAACAATAATAAATAAAATTAAATAAGGTAAAAAAATTAAAATAATAATAAATAAAAAATTATAATAAATAAATAATAAAAAATAAATGAAATGGAATATAGTACAGAAACGTAATAAAATTAAAACAATAATAAAAAATTAAATAAAGTAAAAAAAATAAAACAATATTAAATAATAAAAATTATAATAAAAAAACAATACATAAATGAAATATAAATTACATAAAAAATATTATAAATAAAAAATTATAATAAATAAAAAATAAATATTAAATAAAGAATAATAATTAAATAACATAATTAACTCTAACATAAAATTAAAGAAATAAAAAAATAAATTAAATTATTAACAAAAAAATTAAATTAAACATACTAATTAACAAAATAAAAATAAATAGTTAAAAAAATAAGTTAACCGTGTATGTTGGGATAGTGGCGGTGGTGGCGGTGGCGGCATTTCGGGTTGTAAATGTTGTCGCGATTCCTCGGTTGTAAAGTTTTCAAAATTGGTTGAGAATTAATAGGCACCCCTCGAATAAACATTGGAGATCTGGTTGAATCGACCGAATAATCAAATAAATCATGAATTAATTCTCCAACTTCTTGGATTTCCGGTTCCTTATCCATTCCTCCGACAGCACTTGATCCGAGTTGATACATTTCTTTTAAACTAACTAAGGTATATGGTTTGAAAAAAAAAAATTTGGCAAAGTTACGACTTAAATTACACAGTATGAGAACTAATTAAATTTTTTTTCAGACAATATGAGAGTAGAGAGTGAGCAAAGTTGTAAAAAAAAATTCCCCACCCTCCTCCAATTTATAGACAATTCCTAAAATTTCATTGGACACAAATTACCACCAAAAACTACACACATTTTTCACTATTCACGGGGTTAAAATCGTCCACAATTTAAATTCCCCTCCCCCCACCCACACAAAATATGTTCAGAAAACTGAAAAAAGGGCCAGCCCACAGGTTGGCCCGGCTGGGCCCGTACGAATTACAGGATAAAGGCGCCTCCTGACACAGGTTCCCGGCTGGGCCCGCGGTCAGGCTCGCCGGGCCGTCTTCCTTCCCTGCCACGCGTCCAAGCCCGCCAGCCAACCTGCCAAAAAAGCTGCCGTTGTACGTCCTTCAGCCCACCAGTTCATCAATTTTCAAAATTTTTAAATTTTAACGGTTAATCGGCGATTCGTTTCAACGGTTCGGGCGGTTCATCCACGGTTCACTGTTTTTCACGAGTCCGGTTCGAAAATCTTTTAAACCTGAACCGGCCCGTCCTCCGGCCGGTTCAGGTTACGGTTCGATATGGTTCCGGGCTGCCACGGGTTAGGGCCAGTTCATGCACGGGCCGATTCAAGCGGGCCGGCCGGGCCGAATCGGGCCATGGCCATAGCTAGGGATAGTTACAACAATTACTAAGCTGTTGTTATATTCTGCACACAAAATTTGCATAAATATATGCAAGAATATACAAAATGCAACTAAAACAATAGAAAAGTTATATAACTCAAGTTACATTTTGAATCATTTAAGTAATTTAAGGTGAAATTGTTTATTATTCATGTCCTTCACATATCAATTAAGAAAAATGGAAATAAAAACAAGCAGATATTAAGCCATCTCTGTCACATTCTTAATCATGGATGGCCCCATTTAGACATATACATATTAATATATGTTTACTTGCTTATTATACTATCAATTAATTAGTAATGATAAAAATAAAACAAAAGACACATTTTGGCACTTATTATAATTCTTTGCCAATTAATTTATATTTTTTTACTTATAATAATAATTGTGATGATTGATAGCATAGTTATCATCTGAAATTAATTGACATATTTGTTTGAAAATAATTGTTACACATATATATAATACTCTAAGTGTCTTTTATATTACTTTTATGTATATTAAAAAAATTTGGTTAATTTACATCAAATTATAAAATTCGAAAATAGTATTATCAAAATATATTTCTATTTATTACTCCTTCCATTCAATTATATTGAGAAAAAGTATTTTTTACCAAATTAATAAATTATCCTTAATAACCACGTTGTAGAGTTAATTGAAAAAGAAATCTAAATTTTTTTAATTTATTGTTATTAAGAAGTAATCTCAAATGTTAATACGTATACATGTGTTCACGGATTCATGAACTCTAATTAACAATGATTAATATGTTGATATCAAATTTCGTTAAAGATATTATAATATTTTGTCTCATTAATGTTTTAAAGTTGTCGGTCTTTTTTAATCGAGTTTAAACAATTTTGGCTATTTTTTAAATAAGCGTGCCAAAAATATTGTTTCAACTCTCAGGTTTAAATTTTTGGCTGGCTAACAGTTTTAATGTGCGTGAAGAACGTGCCATGTGTGTGGGTACACCAATCATACTTTACATCCAAATCTGACTTCTTGAATTGTAAATTGATTTTACAATAAACGTTTTACTAAAGTATTTCTAAGAATTTATATTGAATTACATTTAAAACATAACTCTATATAAATGAGTATATAAATTAATTTTTCCATATCCATTCATATATAAACTTTATTTTATGTAAAGGAATAATAAATATATAATTAGTATATAAATAAATAATATTTATATATTTATATTAGTATGCGTGCACAAATAAAGGAAGTGGTGGGTTGATTATTTGCAACTTACACAAGAGAGTGGTTAGCTATGAGTATTATGGAATTTTTTTTTTTTTTTTTATAAAAAAGACTGCGTTAATTTTTTTTGTTTAAATTGTTATTTACTATATTTTAAAATATAAAACCTGCTAGCGACTGACTTAGCCCAACAATAAATTCAAATTATATTTTTTTTAAAAATGCAAATCATATTTTAATTATATAATTAAATAATTTTTTTAAAAAATTGAAATTATATAAATAACAATAAATATTCTATTAAATAATAATATTTAAGTCATATTCGTAATCATATTTTCTTAAGAAATTATATTATATTTTCTTAACCAATATCATTTTAATTCGTATTCACTTAAGAAATATTGTTTTTAATTATACTTTTATTTATTTTTAATTATTATAGAAAATTAAATCATCAATTTTAAAGGGAAATTTTAGAAATGGATGTTATCTTCCCATTTATGCTTTATCCCCACAATCTCATAGGAATACAAGAGATATATTCTACTCCTTTTTTTATTTTTTTAAGTTTCAGTCTAATAGTTGATAAAATCGTTTATTACTCAAGTGTGCAATTTGTATTTATAACTCCCACCCTTATATAAATTGATTAGTGTGAAGGGAATAGTTTTAAAAGGAAATGTTTCGTTTAAATCCTCAAATTATTGCAGTTGACTAAAAGGTTTTTGAAACAATAATTTATTTTTTTTTTTAATTTGCTACCCAACCATGAAGGATGAGATTCACTACTTCCTCAACTAACTTGATGCCCCGATCATTCATAAGGCTGTGCTATTAGGCTTGACATGTTATGAAATAATTTAGGCTTATTTTCATTGAAGGTACTCTAATTTTGACCTTTGTAATAAAAAAGTATCTTAACTTCAATTATTGTTATCATCATCATCATTTAAAATAAATTATTTTAAAAAACATAATAAAATAATACTATCAAATTAGAGATATCTTTTAATTTATGTATGTCAGTGAAATATTTTAATCCTTATGATTTGTTGGAGATCTAAAAATAGGTTAAGTATATATTTTTGTTACAATTTTATAAATAGTATTTCTAAAGAAATTATTTTAAAAACATAATTTGTTCAAATTAAAAAAAAAAAAAATACTATCAAATTATAGATCAAAATGAGAAATACATCTTTTGTCTATAATTTATGAATCTCAGGTGAAATTATATTTTAGTTCTTATAACATATGTGAGTGATCTCAAATTAGATTAAGTTTACCTTTTTGTTACAATTTTGTAAATTGGAATATTTTTATGTTACAAATTGAAAATGCAATACTTTTTAATTACAACAGCCAAAATTAGAGTAGCTTCCATGAAAATCTGTGAATAAAATTAATGCATATCTATGTTAATTAATTAATGTACAAGTTCCCGAAAAATCAAAGTTAAATAAAATAAAAATAAACAAAGCCTCGCTATTTTTATATATATGTAAATATCAACAAACTTGCAATGCCTCTATAAAACCAATGCCTAAATTTCTAGCCTGCACTCCATTTTTACCCATTCCTGGATTCCCTTTTTGCATCATATCCACAAACTCATTGTAATCAATCCGACCATCCTGTTTAACACAACCAAAATCATTACATCCCTTCTTTTGTTATTTTTATTGAAAAATAGAATGAATGAACAGAAAGCACTTACATTATCTTGATCAACTTCCCTAAGAATTTCTTCTAAGTGAACATTTTCCATTCCGAATTCAACACAAGCTTGTTGGAGCTCATCAATGGTGATATAACCACTTCCATCCTTATCGAAGTAAGAGAATGCTGCAAATAAATTATCTTCCCTTTCTACTTTGTTTAGATGCAATGTTGCTGCTATGAACTCGCCATAGTCTATTGTCCCACTATTGTCAATATCAGCCTACATTTGCATCACAACCAAAATTTGATCTAAATTTTCAGCAGTAATAAACATACTTCAAGAGGGGTTTTAGTGCAACTTTAATGGTCATATTTTGATGGTTGAAATGGTTCTTACCGCCTGCATTAGATCATAAATTTCAGACTCATTAAGATTAGCACCAAATCTTTTGAGTCCAAGTCTGAGTTCTTCAAAAGTAATTTGACCACTACCATCTGTGTCTATTATTTTAAACATTTCAGTTAATCCTGCAATTTCTTCTTCAGATAGGTTCTCTGCAATAATCTGAAAAAGCAATACTATAAATTACATATCATTTTTATATAAAAAAAAATGGTGAATAGAAATTCAAACATAAGAGAGAAAACATTACCCTAAGAGCCATTTTCTTTAGCTTATTCATTGCAGAGAACTGCTTTAACCTGCTTAAGACTGCTGGATCAAGAGGCTTATCTGGAGCCACCCCATCTTCCCTAACCCATGGGTGGCCTATAAAATATTTTTCATTATTAATTAGTACTAAAATGGCCAAGACAAAACATGAAATCATATTGTAAACATACTTACAGAGAACTTGATAGGCTGTAATTCTCTTTTTGGGGTCTCTTGCAAGCATTCTTATAACTAATTCCTTTGCACTTTCAGAGATATTAGGCCATGGATCTGATGTGAAATCTAACTTTCCATGGAGTACTTGTTCGAAAATGCCTTGCTCAGTTTCTGAATTTAATTTATGAATTAAGTGAATGAGTAGGTTAATCTATGACGGAAACATTTGATTATTTTCAAAAAGATGTCTTTGTTACCAGCCCAAAATGGAGGAACCCCAGATAACAGAATGTAAACCATAACACCAGCACTCCAAACATCTGCTTCAGCGCCATAATGCTTTTTCAGAACTTCAGGAGCAACATAGTATGGACTTCCAACTACATCACTGAAACTTTGCCCTGCACATATCTCACAATTATTATAATTCTGAGTTGGAAAAACAATCATACATATACATGAAGAAATATCAATATATACATATACATACCTGGCTTGAAGAAAACTGACAATCCAAAATCAATTGCTTTAAGAGGTGAATCTTCTTCATCACTCATAAAAAGAAAATTCTCAGGCTTAAGGTCTCTATGCATAACTCCTAAAGAATGGCAAGCTTCTATAACACCAAAAATTGTCCTAGTAAGTTGTGCAGCCTTCCTTTCAGAATAATGTCCTCTTCTCACAATCCTATCGAAAAGTTCACCTCCTGCACACAATTCCATTACTACATGGACTGCAACTGCATCTTCATAAGCTCCCTTGATCGAAACCACATTCGAATGCCCTGATAAATGATGCATTATTTGAATTTCTCTTCTCACATCCTCTACATCTTCGTGTGTTGTTAATTTCCTCTTTGCAATAGACTTGCAAGCAAACTCTTTTCCTGTCCCTTTCTCCGTACAGAGAAATGTAGTACCAAATTGTCCATTTCCAAGCTTTCTTCCCAAGTTATAATACTCTTTCAAGTGTCCTGTTTTAGTTTTCAACACCGATTCGGCTTGAAGCCCTGCACTCCATAGTCTTTTTACATTATGAGGCTTTCTTGGTCTAGGAGGAACTGCAGGTTTGGCTTCCTGTATTGGTGCTGCTGTTGTTTGTATAGGCTTCGGTAAGGGTTGCTGCTGGGGCGACAATGGTGATTGAATGGGGTCTGGTTTTGGTGGTTCTGGCAGCAGAACTGAGGTTTGGTTAATGACATTTTCTTCTTTAACTATCTTGATTGGCTCTGGTGCTTTGTTTTGAACTGGTAAAGAAGAGTCTTTAGATCCTGAAAGATGCGATTCCTTAATTGCTTTGTCTTCGATTTTGGAACTAGTAAAGAAGCAATTTGTGCAATCTGTTGTTGGTCTTAGCCACCATATTGTATGTGGTGAGGCAGAAGTTTCTCTTGATATGGTTCCTCCAACACAAATATTACCCATTTCAATTAAAGTTGTAATCTTTTCTTACTTTTCTTTTCTCTATCAAAGATTTGAGAAAATCCCATTTCTTTTCTTTGTAAAGGGTATTTGATTTTGAGGTAAACACATCAAATTTAAACCCTTAACTATACCAATCACAAATTCACTCAACCCAATCTACATATATTTATACTGTTTCAACTATACATAAACCAACAAAGATTATATAATTAAAATTTAATAAATACACATTGTTTCTATCAAATTGATAATAGAAGGAAAACACAATGAAAACGTCAAAAAAAAAAATCCTTAAAATTGACAAATTCAACAACTAACACGAAAAGAAATATCTATAAACAATTGGATGATAGCTAGAAATCAAATATTAAAATGGAAATATTGAAAAGGGACAAAGAGAAGCAATCAAAAAGGGAAGGAGTCTAGGGTTGTTGGTTAATCAAGAAATGGTACATCATTCTTACCAGGTCTTTTACTTGTAGAAAATAGTTGATAAGGATTTCGATTTGGGTTTAGGTTTAACTGGGTTTTGTGACGTATAGGGAGAATTGTGAAAGAAATTATTATTAATAATATAAAAGAAAATTTTCCTTCATTTCCTTCCTTGGCATTAGGAAAAAGGAAACTGTAAGGGAAAGAAAATTTGGGAAACCAATAGGCAGTAGGCAGGTAGTTGGATGGACGCGGAAGAAGAAAATACCGGTTTTTTCGTTGTGAAAGATTTGAAACGCGTTTGATAAATATTTTTCTTTTATTATTCTTTAGCCAAAATACGTGTATTTGATTTTATAAAATCCTTATATGTCTAATAAATCACTCAATAATAGGATTGATGATTACAAATTTAAACATAAACTAGGTTTATATCCGCAACATATATATATATATATATATATATATATATATATATATATATATATATATATATATATATATATATGCAGATTCTATAATTTTTTTAATAATAATATATTTATATTTTTTTTACTTTTAAAAAATAATTTTTTATTAAAGCTTTCATTTTTATTTTTTAGAAATAATTCTAAATTTTTCTATAATAATATAAAATATCAACATGACTTTAGAAATATATAGAATCGAAACTCGAAGATTTTAAAATTCAAAAAGTAAAATATGTCTTTTGAATTAAAATTCAAAAGATATAATTTATTTTTTAAATCAGGATTTTTATTGTTGTTTTGAAATCCTAAAATATAGAATTTTATCTTTTTTATTTATTTACTATTGATAAATCTATTTTTTTAACATAGACTATTGGATAAATCTAACTAGCATAAAATTTCATTTTATATTTTTTTGAAAAATAGTTTTCCTAAATTTAACTTTTAGACTTTTTTTTTTAAAAAAAATATTGATCAATTTTGAAAATAAAAATTTATTCTCAAATTTTATAAAATAAAACATCATATTCTTTTATTTAATTAAAAAATTGTGGGAGTATTTAATAATGTTTAATAAATATTTATAATATTTACTTTCAAAAGTAAAATATGATAAATTAGAATCTAGGAAGAATTTAAAATTAAAATGATCAATAATATTAATTATTTTTTATACATATCAAGAGTTATTTACTTTGATATCAAAATAATTGTGTAAAAAATTATTTAGGGTATGATTAATTAAATAATATATTTCAAATAAAAAGAATATATTTAAAATATTAACTTAATTATTAATAAGTTACGCCAAATAATATAATTAATTATACACAAATATTCAAAGAAGTTTTTTTTCTAGATAAAAAATTAAATGTTTTGAAAAATTTAAATATAAAAAAAAAATTTACGTTTTGTTTTACTTTATTTTATTGTTATTGTTCATTTGATATTTTATTATTAACATAATAAATCTATTATAAGCTATTAATTATTATATAAAATATTAATTCATTTAGAAAATCAAAATATATAATTTTTCTAAATTTTTTTATAAATATTTATTTAATTATAACTAATTAATAATCATAATATTATTTAACATTACATATAACATGAAGTTGTAACATTTTTTAATAAATAGCTTAATTACATTTATTATTAAATTTAATGATTATAATAATGATTTATTATTAAAATTTAAAAATTGTTACAAAATGGCACATAAACATTTCAATACTCATATAAAATACTAATATGTGTACCAACTCATCTTGTAATTCCTTTAAAATCATATATATTAAAGATAGATAGATATTAATTATAGATATGATTTAGAGATATAACAATTTTTTTTTAGAAAAAATTACCTTTAATTCCAATTTTGACACTTTAATTATTTTATCATTTTCACAAAGTATAGACTACTAGTTTTTTTTTTTTTTTTTTTTTTTTTTAAAACAACATTTCTATCTAATTTCTCTAATTTATATATCTATCTATCTAATTCTCTCCATATTTATGTGATAATTAGTTTTTGACTTCTCTAGCTCTACTCTATTAAAATTTATTATCTAACTTCTCTCTTTTAAAAGTTATTCTAATTAAGACTTTTGTGTTTTATTATTTTAAATTAACCAATCTTCTATCAATTTTTTGTTGGCTTTTGTTAAATTTTTATAAAATATTAGAAACATCTTTGAAAACAACATATTATTTAGTTTCTATGTCACTTTATTTGTTTAAAATAAGTTGTGTAATTTACGCTTACAAAATATATTTTATATGAAAATATTTAATTTAAAGAAAATTGTTTCTTTTTGAGAAAATTTATAAGAAAAATTGATTTAATCTAATTGAAAATATAAAGTATACATAGTAGAATATTTTGAAGGTTTCTTTTATTTCTTAGAATTATTAATTAAAAATAATTAAAAGGATAGAAGGGTGTTTCAATATAATAAAAAATATAATTTAGTTATTTCATGCAAATAAAAGTATTAATAACAGGTTTGATTTAGTTATTTGATGCAAATATAATAGATATAAAACCAATAGTTATAATTTAGATTTTTTATGTTATTATTATTATTATCGTTGATGCAATTAAAAAAAAATTATGATAGGAATTTCTTCTCTGTTAATTGAGATTTTGTTTTGTTTTGAGAATAATACAGAAATGAACTTTGATTTGGAATTTTAATTTATTGAGGGTTGGTAGGTCAACAATCAACAAATAAGACATAAATAAAGTTGGATAGGTCCTCTCGGATAATCATAAATTAGCGTATAACCTTTTTAATTTTGACAATTGGTGTCTCAATTTTTCTTTGATGATTTAGTGTTTGGCCTACTTAAAATGTGTACGATGTAGTGCAAATATGTATATTTAGACGTCTACTTACAGAAATTGTAAAGCAGGCCAATAGAAAACGTACATTTCTACGTGATATGACATTGAGGTCGCAAATTCCCCATATAATTAGGAAAAATATATTCTCAGGTTGCCCTTCCACTATTTGCCAAAAGAAGTTGCTCTCCAAACCCAAATGCCGGCCAATGCTATTTCACAACCCAACCCGAGGTAAGAAACCCAACCTGAGGTAAGACCTAAAGTCAGTGGTCTAAAATAATTAATCCAATTTAATTAAATAGTTAATTAGTCAAACTTATATATTATATCATATCTCAATAATGTGGAATCTTACAAGATTTCATATTTACGCACAACGTCCTCGTTGTGACATATAAACACAAACCAAACAAACCTCACCAGGTGATGCACCACACTTTTGGCTGGTGATTATCTTTGATTCAATGTTTGTCACGGCTTAGCCCAGGAGCCGCGACCAGCGTGCAACTAGACTGAAGTCTGACCACACAAACCTCTCATCCTCGCCCTCTTTTCTCTTTCACAAATAATTTATTTCAATTTTCTAGATTAGTTAAGTGTCTATCTTGGTACCTCTTTACTATTATATCAAAATTTGACTTGGAGGAAAAGAGTGGCTACGATGGAAAAGGTTCAATGGTTGCTGGAACAAAAGGGTTGTTATGAAAAAGAGAAAACTTGGAATTTTTTTATTTTAATAAATATGAGATGGTAGAAATGACAACTCAATGTAATGTAGTCCACAGTTGTGGCAAGTCAATCCATATCATGCACACAATTTACATGTGCAAAAATTAAGCAAATTGGAAAAGCAAATCTCTTCAAAAAAAAAAATTACCATTCCATTTCTAATCTTTTTTTAAAAAATTATAATAACAGTAAAAAAACACATAATAATGATATCAATCAAATAATTTCAAAAAGTTGCAAATTCTTTTCTAATAAGATGTCTCCTATTTTTGTTCTGGCAAGCCAAATTAAATTCTTAGAATTGTGGCTCTGCATGGTTTCTTCATCATTGACATCCACTCCCACCAGCTTTATCTAAAAAAAAAAAATCTTAACTTTAAAGGGATGACTAATGCAAGTTGGTAATTAAAAGAAAAATAAAAAGCATTGATCGATTGTGCAATCAAGAAAGTCCACAAAATGACTGGCTCCGTGGAGAAAATTACTAATTATATCCAAAACTATTAACAGAACAGACCTTTTGTTGTTGTGTGTGTTTTGATTTAAAATTTTTACAATCTTCTTAATGCCTTTAGCCAAATTAAGCTCATACCAAGGATTAAGGAAACTCATAATTCGTGTCAATCATACAGCTAATCACATACAATTTACCTAAGTCAGTTTTCCACTCATTCTAAACAATCAAATTTTTTGCTTCAGGATGCAAACTTTTTTACCAGTCTTTGCATTTCCCATCCAGGATGCAATCTTCTCTTCAGAATGCCAACCTGTTTCATGGAATTCACCTTGGTCAATGCCTCTTCTTCTCGTCCTACTTGTAGTAATCCATGCACAAGTGTTCCATAAGCATGCCGATCCAATGTAGCTTGTTCCTCCCTAACCTCATCCAACAATGATAAAGCTTCTTCCAACCTTCCTACCCAACAAAAAGTCCTAATGTGCAGGGAACAACTAAGGGGGCTTGTGAAACCAACTTTACAAAGAGAATCTGCACTCCTCCTTGCTTTTAACAATTTACCAAATTCACATAAACAAGATAAATAAGTTTCCATCGCTTTCCTATCAGGAATATATTGTGCATGTATCATCTCCTGAAACAATTTTATGGCTTCATCAACTTTCCTACCTTTTCTCCCACAAAGGCTGATGATTAAATATTTGTAGGTACTTCCAGTTGGTTCATAACCATTTTTTTTCATCTCGTAAAAATCTTTAGAGCAATTTCAAGTGTTAATAAGTAGCCCTTTCTTCTCATTTGTTTGAAATCTTTCTCACGTCCTGCAATTTTCATTGCAATGTTGTAAGTTTCTGTTGTGTGGTGATAGCCTATTTGCACTCCTACCTAGAAATGGTTGCGGCCTGGCGGACGAGGACCGGAATCGGGACCGGAGATTGGAAAACGGTGTTTCGTCGCTGGACCGGTTATCCAGAGGTTTATGGTGGGCTAATTAGTGGGTGGTTCGAGCGGGCCGAACTAGCAGTTCACGGGCGGTTAACCGGCGATTTTTTGGGCATTTCGGATGGTTCGCGGACAATTCCGATTCATGGCAGGCCACAGTTCAAAAAATGTTTGAATCTGAACTGGATCACCCTTCCTACGGTTTCGGTCCGAACTTTACAGATCCAATTCGAGGCAGGTCTGATTCCAGTTAACCGGTGAGTTAAAATCGCTGGTTTTTTTGGGCCGAACCGGCCCATGGTCACCACTACTCCTACCCATGAAAGGAAATGTAATGCAGCATTGCCATGCTTAGACTAATTATGCAATATCTCTAAAACCATTTTTAGTGTGAATTGAACAGTGTATTTTTCCAAAGCTTCTTGTTTGATGTACCAATCATCTGAGGATGATAAGATCTGAGAAACTTCTTGCAAATCCTGATGACTATACCTCTTTGAAAATGGCTTCACTAGTTAGCGATCTATCAAGGCCTCTGATGGTTTATCAAATTATGTTCCACCTGTAGCTCTTGTTCTCCAGAAACTTTATCTTCTCGTTGAGAATCAATTTCATTTGCTTCACTTTTTGAATGTTGGCAATCTCTCCTTTCTTCTTCACAAAAGATATAACCCACTTGAAAATTTCAGAATGAATGAAAATCTTGGAAGTCTACATTTTATACAAAATATCTAATATTTTATCTATTCTTAGAAACTTTGCAAATCTCCTTAATGAAAATGGAATAAGATTTCCAAGTGGGTTTAATTCCCCTAGCTTCCATGGTATTGAATGTTCCCTATGCTTCTGACACATGGTTTTGGCAAACATGACTAGCAACAATTGCTATAATTGCTAAACTGTCTAGCTTAGTTCCTGTTTCTAGCAACTCATTATACAACCCAAAGCCTTTTTGGTATTGATTCAAATCGAACAAGTGTTGCATCAACTTTGTATGGGTGGAATTAGTTGGTTGGTATCTAGATTCTTTCAAACTTTGAAATAACCAAGTGCCTTAAAGAGTTCTTTTCTCCTTAGATATTCATTGATGATGATCCAACACAGTAACATCTTCCAAAGTAGTAGAATTAAGTGCTTGAATCACTTCAAGATTATCCACTTCCACCATAACCTTCTGCCAAGAATTGCTCTTAAGCTAACTCAAAGTTTTTCTTACACCCATAGCTTCAGTAATTACAGGTGTAAAAGAACCTGTCAAACACAAAAATTTTTGCTACCATAAAAGCTCCTTTCTTATCATGGATAACCATATCTATACCTGTCCATCCTACATTATTAGTGGTAGCAATGTCAACATTTAGCTTTGATGAAAGAAAGGAAAGAAAATAAAGAATCAAGCAAAACATGGAAGGAATTCAAAATCATATCAAACAGAATCAAGCTCTTTATTATCAAATATTTTTCATTCAATTACAATTATTGTATTTTGTAATATAAAGTCTGTAATCTGTATACACAAATATCTCTCTGAATGAATTGAATAAAATACAGAATTCTTCCAAACCCAATCCTTCTGATATAAAATTAAACA
>CANUEY010467294.1:0-11458 GCA_948099555.1 Croton setiger | reverse complement strand
TCTCTATATAAAATAAATATATATAACTATATATATATATATATATATATATATATATATATATATATATATATATATATATATATATATATATATATATATATATTACAAGCAGTATTGGTATCAGTATCAATGTGAATCGATTAAGTAATTACTGAAAAGTCACTTTGGTAATTGGTATGTTTACCTATTACTTTGCCTTATAAAGAAAAATATCAACTAATTAAGAAATTCTTTTAATAGATAAACTAAGGAGTATGTGCTTATTAAATTGTTCTTGACTCACATTTTTAAATATAACTTTTAAATTATTTTTATTAATAAGGAGGAGAACGGAAAACTTTCTCATTCTTTTTAATAATAATAATAATAATAATAATAATAATAATAATAATAATAATAATAATAATAATAATAACAATAATAATAATTTAATATTTTATTTTTGAAATTGTGATTTATATTTGAAAAGAATAATTTGATTAATTATTTTTTAAGAGAATATAAATTTTGTATCATCATAATCACAATCATTCACATTTAAAATATAAATACTTTATTTAAAATTTATTACTGACAATTATTTATTAATTTATAATTAGTAATTAAAAAAGAAAAAGAAAGAAAATGGAAGAGTAGCTGCATGGGGAGGCAAGTAAGTCGGGGTAATATCTAGATTTCATTTTGATTCTGGTTACCTATTAATAACCTAAAAACTAGTTAAAAGTAATGACATGTTACAAAATTGTAAGTTAGGACATTAAAATAGTATAAATTGAAGTTAAGGTATTGATTTATTACAATCCCTATAATTGAGGTATCTTGAATGAAAATTAGCCCAATTATAATAGAATGATATGATTTAATTAAGTTTGATGAAATTGAATACTCATCCAAGCTCCGACATGGAGAATATGAATGGACCCTTCCAATCTCTTATTGCCAATATGATAATATGAATAATAACAACTTTTTAATAAATAAAAAAAATCCCTTTTCCTTTTTTGACAAATAATATCATGTTTGGCTTTTTATTATAGATTCTTGTGATAAACAAACATATGCTTAAGGGCGTTTTGTTAAACTAATTAATTCACTAAAAGATGTTTATCAAAGCTCATACTTATTATAGTTTGGGGTTTGATTGAAAAAGGGACACTTA
This sequence comes from Croton setiger, assembly GCA_948099555.1. NCBI lineage: Eukaryota > Viridiplantae > Streptophyta > Magnoliopsida > Malpighiales > Euphorbiaceae > Croton > Croton setiger. The sequence goes on along the minus strand of CANUEY010467294.1, from coordinate 10,296 downwards.
TTAATTTGTATTCATGTACACTTAATGAAGGATATTTAGCAATGACGTCTAGCTTATCATCTATTCTTCAACAGAAAGATCAAGATATTGTAGCTGCCATTAGTTTAATTCATACAACAAAATTTCAGTTGCAGCAATTGAGAGATGATGTTGGAAGGAGTTAAGTAAAATAGTTAATTCTTTTTGTTCAAAACATGGTGTTTCCATTTCTAATATTGAAGATAATGTGTCTAGCAGCGTTCGCTCCAAGAAATACACATTTTACCACTACTTCCGTGTTGGATTTTGTTTTCCGGTACAAACTATTTAAACTTGATGTTGCTATTAACTAGTATTAATATCTTTGGTTTAGAGTGATTAGTATTGATTTTTTTTTAATATGTCAGGTCATTGATCGTATTGTTTTAGAGATGAAAAATCATTTCAGTGAGGTAAATAACGAGTTATTATTGTGCATATCTAGTCGAGATCTCAGAAATTCATTTTCTAATTTTGATAGATCGAATTCTACTTCGACTTGCTGAGTTATATTTGTTAGATTTTTTTCTGCTGATAAAATAGAACTTAACGAGCAACTCAAAACATATCTTGTTGAAATGAGAATTTTTGTGTTGGCGCTCTTGCAAGGAAGATGGTTCAGTCTGGTCTTCATTGAGCATTTCACTTGGTGTTTTGACTTATTGAGTTGGCTTTAGTTTTATCAGTTGCAACGACCAGTGTTGAAAGAGCTTTTTCATCTATGAAGATTATTAAGACGGATTTGCGCAACAAGATGGAAGATGTTACTTAATGATTGTTTAGTTTGTCATATCGAGAAAGACATATATTTGAAAATTGAGAATGAAGCTATTCTAACACATTTTCACAATATGAAAACTCGAAAGAATTTATTGTCACCTAAAAACTAGTTGTATTTTGATATATAAATAAGTCTGTATTTTTTATATAAATTTGCATATTTTCATATAAACTTCAATTTTACTGCAACGGATAATATTGGTGTGGAATCAATGTATTCGAATCAATCAGTCTTCCCTGAAGTTAGTGCTAGCTATGCCACTGTCAACTCATACGATGATATTCATAACTTTTTTAAAAAAAAAAATTGCATAAATTCTAATGAACTGAATAAATATTGTGAACCATGTAATAGAGGATGATTCGTCTCGTGGACTATACAACAAAGAGCACCCTATCTCTGCGTCAAATTGGCAACTAAATGTAATTTGAAAGATTCGAAGTCAAGATATGTGATATTTATAACATTGTTTTTTGAAGAAATGGACTTCCCTTGATGGATAGTTAATTTGGAAGTGGTATTTTAGTCATTTGAATAAAATAGACAATTTTGGGCGAAATAGATATTTTATGGCAAGAAATTGAAAAGGCAGTGAGGCCGCGGCAGGCAATTTCCCACTAGCGTTTGAAAATGCGGCTGTTGCGTGCAATACAAAATAATTGCTTTCACAATGTATATGCGTATGCACACAATCCACAATCAAATATATACCCACTAACTATACTTCTTTCTTTTCCATTTTTCTAATTTTTCTTGGACTCAAAAAATACATATTATTATTGGATATTTTTATTCAAAAGTTCTTATTGTATGTATTGGCGTGCTTCAACAAAATAAACTCTCAAAGTGTTTATTTTTCCATTATTGTATTGCAAAGATATTAGAAATTAATCTTTCCTTTTTTTAAGAACTTGCGCCGAATTCAATCACTAAAACTTGGTAAAAAAAAGCATTTACCATTCCTCTCTTTTATTTATTTATTTTTTCAATCAAAAGTGTTTTTATTATTTGCAATTTTTTATTAGAATTTAATTGAAAAGAAATATTACCCCACTTTATTGATATACTAATATTAATGTATTTATGAAAGAGTATATGGTAGCTGCTAGGCCTGAACACGGATTTAGAACATCCGGTTATGATTGGTTCACGGTTTCAAAAATATTGGAATTTTAACTAAATCATTGTCGAACACTTCCTTAACAGTTTTGAAACTTTCAGTTTATGATTCCAATTACAATTCTTTCACAGTTTTTTAAGAAATTATTTCAAATGTTTTTTTTTTACGATTTGTCATTCGATTTTCTAATTTTTTAGGTGTTTTAAAATATTATTATAATAATAAAAAATTGCCACCTTTTAAAAGTCTTAATGTTTTGTATTTCTAAATTCAAGATCTTGTGTTTTGTTTAGTGAACAAAGTGATTAATTATTAAAATATAAATTATTTAATCTAAACTCATGAAATCATTTGGTAACTTACGGTTCGAACTTTCGATTCTAATCGGTTTACGATTTTAAAATGGTTACGATTCTATTTCCAGAACCGAATCTTTTTTTAATGATTACGGTTATGATCTATCACGGTTTCGATTTTTAACTGTTCTAAACAGATGATTTAAATGGTTCGAACCTTAAAATAGTTGTATCCGCGACATAAATAGAAAAGGTAGAAATAAAAGAAAATAGAAAGAAATAAAAAGGATGGGGTTGCATTTGCATATGTTTTGTTATTAATGAGCCACTAAACTAGGCGGTTAGGCAGAAGAGCTTTATAGGAAGTTTGGGTTGTTAGTTAGGAAATGGGTGGTTGAGGGGCCTTTTCCTACTGTAAGCGTGCGGCTTTTTACTTTTCATGGAGTAGAGGTTGGAGGGTCCCATTTCATTTCTTCGGTTTTTTTTTTTTTATTATTATTATTTTTTTTTTTTTTTTTGCAGTCCGTTTGGGTCCAAATCAAGAGGTCGGTCACTCGGTATGGTTGAATGATCTTAAGCAAATAGCAATTACGGATCAGAATCGTTATTTATATTTCTACTTGCAAATAATAAAATATTTGTTTCTAGGAATGAAAAACAAAATTGAAATTTTTTATCTTCTTATTTAAATACAAATAAAACTAATAATGTACTAAATAATATTATTAACCACACAACAAAATATAATCTTTCCATAAACACTAATTAACGCTAATAATGTAAATGAAAGAAATCAAATTCGAAATTTCAACATTCTATTATATTTGTGAAAAAAAAAAGTGGTTTCTTCTTTTTATTTTATAATAACTTTTACAACATATTTTTTTTTTATACAAAATAATTATAAAAGAAGTCACTACAATTATTGTTTATTGATTTTTTTGTATGCACTTATTTTTTTTATGAGTATATTATTATAATCCAGTCTCATTTTTATCACCTTATATTACATGTTTAAAATTTTTTGTTGAAATTTTAAATATATAAAACGAGATCATCCGGTTAGAGTTGAGCGTTTGATCCAATCCTTTGGATACTTACTATTCCCCAACCATAGTCAAACATTGTTTTTACTCAGACTTGTTCAGTAACCGAACGAGAATGAGTTGTAAAAGTAGAACCTATTGCAGGTTCGGGATGTGACAGATTTACTCATGCAAGGGTATTATTATAAATGCTTTGTGTTTATTTTCTTTTAGATTAATTCTATACTTTGATTTATTAAGTTAAATATATTTATATTGCAATGATGTATTAAAAAAAATATATATATATCTATAATAATTTAAATGTTAAATTCTTTTCTTTTTTATTTCAAGAAAATGTTATTTTATAATTAAAAAACCTGCAAATAAATCTACTTCATAATTAATTTGCAATAAAAAAATCCAACCCGCAGCGAGCAGAGACGGATTTAAGGAAATCGGATCCAAGCTCAACCCTATTTTTGGTAGTCAAACGATAAAAAGGAGATTGGATTTAGATGCATCTGGTTTTTCTGGTTGAAAATGATGAAATTAACAGTTTAATCCTTAAACTTATGAAAACAATACATTTGATTTAAAAAAATTACATTTTGGTAGTATAAGCACTTTAAACTATCACTAGTAGTAGGTTTTAATATGTTATTGGTCGCATTTCAATGATGTTCTTACTATCATTTTTCTGAGGAAAACTTGTAACTGGACCACTATTTATGCTCTACATACATTTCGAAAAACGCCTAAAATTAAGATCCGATAATGGTTCTCTCTTGCCTACCAATGACACCTTAGCTTTTCTTTTTACTTGAAAGGAGAAGTTAATTACTTAAAACTGCTTGAAAAACACCTAACTCTCTCTTACCTACCAATGACGCTCCTGCTTGTCACGACCCACAGAGGGTTATGGTTGAATTGCTTGATTGTGGCAAAATGGCTAAGAGCCTAAGTTGTGCTTGCCCATAGCAATGTGGTGCATGACCACACCAGAGCAGTGTGATTGAATTGATTCATCGTGACAAGACCGTTTAACGACTAAGTTGTGCCTATTGGATCACACCAAAACCTTATTCTTATTAATTTAAGAAATCTTCTTATTTTACCGTCATAATTGTCTATTTTTTATTATTTAAATGATTGAGAATTGTATTTCAGGAATATTGGATTAAAAAAAAAAATCAACACTAGGAAAACTTTTGGCAATGCAAGACCATTCGATGTTGTGCATGCCGTATAGAATATATAACGATTGCTACAAAAGCAAGAAAGATCCAAGTAAGCATAAAAAATTGGTATTCCCGCAATACATCTTGCTCATTGAACTTATAATTAGGATTTTTGGAGGGACTTCAATAGACTCCTTTTAGTGAATTTGCCTTGACTAGAGTTCGAACCAAGCTTGAAAACCCAACAAGAACCATGAGGAACTATAATAATTGTAACCTTATATTACAATATACTATAATAATTGTAATTAGAAGAAGAGTGAAGTGGCAAACCTACAAAGAATTATAACCAAACCTTGCATTATAGACAACTAAATGTTTTGTGTGTTTTCATTGTGGGACAAATTTCTCTTTTTTTATTGAAAGCAAACTATCTCAACAATTTGAACCAATAATTGATATATTTGTTGACAATATTCAAGATCGTTATTGTGGTCATACTGATAACGGTAAAAACAGTGACTAAATCGATAAAAAAATTACCACATAACAAAGGATTTAACTCTTAATTATGCTTAAGATTATGTCAACTGTTGCAAATTTCAGCAACTTTTAATTTTATTATAAATATGGATTCCATTGTAGAAAAGTCAAAACACAAACACTGGGTAAGAACATATTCAAAAGGGGACAACTTCTTAGCAAAATGTAAAAGCTGGGTATGAACTCTGAAGAATTAACATAAATTCAGCAAAATTAAAAGGAAAAGGAATTCCAAAATCAAAGATGAAACCGGTACAGTGACCCAGATAAGATAACCCAACTGGATCACAGATTCTTTTTGACTTTGGTTTGGTAAGCACATGAAGAAATGAGTGAACAAAATTACAGTGTTCTGTGGCTTTTTTTCAAATATGCAAAAAACGACAGCTTCAACATAATGATTATCAACTTAACGAACACAAAAAGTAAAATCACGGACTCATCGGCGCAATTGACTCCTTATTAAAACGACAAAACAATGATGTGTTGTGGAACATATAATCTTTAGCCTTCTTTTAATTAAATCTTATTGGTTATTACATTGGATGCTTTGGGCCAGACAGAGAGCTCTTTATGTCAGGTTCAGGTTTCTGTACTGTGATTCATTTTTCTAAAGGAAAATTAATCATTTAAAGTTGCAACAGCTCTAGCTGTAATGTTTGTGTGGATTAGTCATCTTATATTTCCAAATCCGTTAGTAATGAAATCTAATTTATAATACGGAGTCAAAATTACGTGAAATATGCATGATTTCTTTTTGAAAAGAATTGCTCATATAATAATTGTTGATCAAACAATGAGGGATATGATTCCACATAGGTAAATGCGCAAAACGAATAGAAATTCTATCTAAAAAATGAGCATTTTTATTTGCTTGACTACTTATCCACCTACAATAAACATTGGAAGTTCTAAAAATAACATTCTACAATCATAAACAATACGGAATTATTAGAATCGACCAAACAGTAGTGCATGATTTCTATTAACACAATATATGAGACTACCCGTTTGTCAACTTTTTCCATATTTGGTGGGGGAAAAATATACTATTATGAGATTAATTAACAGTGAGATTGAGAGTTTTGAGGATGATTTTGAGGTAGAGGTGCCTCTGTCTTCTGATTGGTGTTAATGCAAAGGAAACCAAAATGTCCCCACCACCAAAAATAATTCAAACAATTGCGAGTTGGGCTCCGATGAATGAGGGCAACTACGTTTTTTCCTTCTTAATATTAGTTTTTGTTTTCAATGGGCATTGGGTTTCTTCTAACTGTTTTTTGAGCAGGTTTTGAGAAAAAATGAATTTTGATTTATGACAGTTGGTAGTTTAAATATGTTGTCAAAGGAAATGAATATTGTTTACCCTCACTATTCACGGGATAGCTCAGTCCTGTATTTGCTTTCTGAAACCGTATATCCTATTTCATTTTAACGAGAATAATCTGTTCCACTCACTGTTGCTTTAGGCTTTCTAATATTTAAGTGTTTCACTCACTCACCGGGCGTGGCTCACACCCCCCATTTTATTTTATTTTTCAATTAAATATTTAATTTTTTTTTTTTGTGTCTAAATTGGATAATAATATATAACATTTAATTATATATTACAAATATCACATGGATATATGAAAGTTTTGATAAATAGTAATTTTTGAGAACCGCAACACATTGACCTAGAAAAATAAATATTTGATTTGAAAAAATAATAAAAATGAGAGCCGCACCTTACCATTTTCATTTTGTAATTTGTATTCTAATAGGATGGAAATAAACTTAATTTAAATACTAAACAATATCTTATGGTGAAAGCAATGGTTCAAACTGGAATATAAAATATTCCCTAATGCATGCTCATAACCTTTATTTTTTATCACTTTGAATTCACTCAAACAGGATAAGCTTTTACCTTTTGAAAACTTGGCGTCAATTAATCCGCTAATTTCTCATCTGAAGGCTTTTGCTGTAATTATTGCATGATTCAAATTTTATTAGTTGGCATGTTTGACATGATCTCATGATGTGAAATTATTATTTGGGCCATAGAGTTAGGGCTTGCTGGTAACACCGGCGGTGGACTATTTTCTGTAAAGGTGTTGGATTGGATCCATTTTAAATTATAAGAAAGTGAAAGCCTGTATAAATTAAGCCCAAAACTGAGTTATTCTGAAGCCCAAACTCAGTCTCTGCTTGCCTATTATTATTGTTGTAGACAGTACATTGGAAAATTGTAATCGATGTCAGATTTTGAAATTTATTCAATATTTTTCAAATTATTTTTAGAATTTAATTGACTTACATTAAAGTATTTGACTTTTCTTCTTTTGTTTCTCCTGTCTTCTTCTTCTTCTTTTTCTTCTTCTTCTTCTTCTCTTTTCTCTCTTACCCTTCATTAAACTTTACCTTTAAACCCTTCATTAAATTCTGAAAATTATTTCTATCCTCTTCATTTTGTTCTCAATTTTCATTATTGATTTTGTTTTTTATTTTTTTCTAGTTCCGTATTCATCTTCTTTTTTCATATTCGTTCTATTTGTGTTTCTCTTCTTTAATAATTGAAGCAATTTATGATTTGAGTTTTAACCTGTAAATTATTTGAAAAATTCAACGATTGGCGGAGAAGACTTCGGAGATGGAAAGCTACCAGAAAATTAGCTCCATTGTCATATTTGCTCTCTTTCAACATCTACTAATTACATTATCAAAATATGACTACTATGTTTCTAGTAAGTACATGTATTTTTCAAAATGCTTTTAGCAAATATATATATTTACCAGAAACATATTAAATACATATTAAATGACTAATTTATTCATAGGTAAATATATGTATTTTTCCAATATTTTTTTTGAAAATACATGTATTTTCTCAATATGTTTTTTGAAATACAAATATTTTCTCAATACGTTTTTAGAAATACAAGTATTTTCCCAATATGTTATGGGAATACATGTATTGTCCCACTAATGTTATGGAAAATCATGTATTTTCTATATCTTTTGAGAAATACGTATATTTTCTCAATATATTTACACACATTATATATGAAAAAAAAAAATTGAAGTAAATCATCATAGATAGCGAACAATTTGCAAGATTAACAGATAAATGTTATGGAAAATCATGTATTTTCTATATACTTTGAGAAATATGCATATTTTCTCAATATATTTATACACATTATATATGAAAAAAAAAATTGAAGTAAATTATCATAAATAGCGAACAATTTGCAAGATTTACAGATAAATGAATGAAGAATGAAACAAATAATTATCGTCAATATGGTATCGTAGTATTCTTGAGCTTTTGTCTATGAAATTAAGAATTATCAATGGAGCATAGAAAGAATTGAAAGGTTATGGAGGGACAAAGTGGTTTTTTTGAGTAACGTCGCCAAAAATGGACGTTTTTACTAAATTAATATTTGATGATTAATTGGAAATTCATGTTAATTTGGCACATGGAACATGATGAAGTGCGATTTTGTTTGGTGAGATATTGCAGAAAGAGAGAGAATAGGTTGTCATTTTCTTTTCTTTTTGTTATTAGACGCTATTTGTGGATTACTTCATTTTATTTATTTAAAAAGTCATATTTATCCAGTTATTAATTTTTATTGATATTTAATAATGCTTAGGTTACAAATTGTGATATTTGTTAAGTTAAACCTAAAAATGGAGATTATAATATATGCTTCGAAAAAATAGAAAAAGGGTTCATTTCTTGCATTTTGCAAGAAAACACAAGGCTCGAGAAATTGGTATATACTTAATTTATCTAAATAAACGTAAATCTGTATTGTATTCCGTTGATGTTTAAAATGATGGGGAAGACTGAAATGAAGAGGTTCTTGTTCTAAAAATTAATGATGGGTTCCACAACTTTATAGATTCACGAGATGACAAGATAAGGTAACTAGTTGAATTATAGAGAGCTAGTTGGTTCAAATTGAACCAGAGCTTCATCAACATTTTTGTCTTTAGCATTTACATACTCTGACTAGGTTATCTTATCCCTCAATTATGTCAATCTTATTAGTATTTACAAACAATGGGCCCCCTACCCGCTGGTTTATATAGCTTTGGTTTTCGCTTCCTTAAACTTTGCTACTGTTCAGCGTTTTCTGTCAGGCAGGCAATGAGCTGCTTTTATGGCTCATTCATGTTTTTTACTCCAATCAATTTTAACTCTCTGTTTTGGATTAGTTTATCACTCAGTTACAGACAATAGATTTTTAGACAATTTATTCTGCATTCTACATCTGCTGAATAGAACTATTAAAGTTGAAACCAACTTTCTGTTTGTATTTATTAATTTGTCCTATGTAAGACATGAATTATTAATCTATGTAATAAAACATAACTAAATGTTTTTTTTTTTTTTGTTGGAAATAACTAAGAGCATTTCTGTTGCAATGTTATGCTAAATTTGCATTTCCATTTGGATATTGATATTTGTAATTGTAGCAATGAGAGACGAAGCTAGCTTATTTCCGGTGGTGTCACTTACCCTCCTCACCTTCAAAATTTTGTTAAATTTTAATGTTGTTTTTTAATTTTGAATAATAAAGTTTTGGTAAGCCCACCGGCAAATCCATTGCAAATCTCAGCCTTTGTCTGTTTGCTTAAGTTAGGGCGGGCTGAACATATTCGGTTCAGCCAAAACGAAAACCAAGCATAATTTTCTCTAATTGAAAACTAAACTATAACCCCTAAATAGAGGAGGCCATGGACCGGTTTGACCCGCTGGGTCCGCCGGGTCTGGCCCTTGTCCGAATTGGTCAGGTCCGCCCCCCTTGGCCGGTCGAATCGGAACCGTAACCGGTCGGTCGATGGTCCAATTCAGATTCAACAAATTTCGAATCGTAACCGCCATGAACCGTCTCCGAACCACCCGAACCGTCTAATTGAATCGCTGGTTAACCGCAAATTTAACTCAAAATTCTCTGGTTTCTTTCTCAATGATTTCTTTTGCAAAATAAGTTTTTTCCTTTAAGTTGTTGCTTTGTATTATAGGTAAGAAATTTTATTTATTTCTCTCTTTTCTTTTCTTTCTCATCTCTTCATCTTCTTTTTTTGTTTTTTCTCTTTGCTTTTCTTTCTCCACAAATCCATGCCTATGCTGTGCTAGTTGCCTCCACCACCGCCCGCTCCTACTCTCATCTCTTCATTTTGTTTTTTTCTTTTTTCGTTTTATCAGATCTATTCCATGCCTGTGCTGGTTACCTCCACCACCTCCCGCTCCCATAGATCTCCATTTTGATCATCGTTTTCTGCGAAGAAGACTAGCGCCTTCTTCCGTTTTATGGGTTTTGAAGGTGGAAGAGGA
>CANUEY010467227.1:0-7500 GCA_948099555.1 Croton setiger | reverse complement strand
GGATTATATATCCAAAAAGGTCCGCTCTCGGCCATTCCACACGCTGCCTATCGGAGGCGTGGTTATCTGAAGTGGATTCTCTCTTTTCTAGTAGATGCCGAACCTGCTGCCCCATTGATAAGAAGGGGGCGGGCGCAGCAGCTACATGGACCCCTTCCTTTCTGTTGTTGCCAGCGCTTTCCCGGGCCGAGCCGGAATTAGATATTCTATTATTATTATAAAGGGCAGGCAAAGCCCGAAGGCTGCTATCCCAATAGGCCAGCGGGCGGAACGAGGAGAGGGTCCGGCAATCATACCATACCACCGCGGTCGAAAAAGCGTGTTCCCTGCAGATAACACGCACCGTAGACCATCCTCGGCCTTCTTCGTTTTCGATGAAAAACAAATTTTATATCGATCTCCGAAAGCGTTTTCCTTCCTCCGCCGCATCTCCCCTCCTTCGTCGAGCCTTTCCTTTAATGGTTGGGGGAAGCATTCCCCTATCTGAACTTGGCGGGCATTCTTTCCAGCCTTATTCAAATAGGGGGGGGTGGTTTTGAACATAGGCTCAAACATGATTTGAAGGTCCTAGCTACGCCATGCGTTCAATATAAAATCTGGAAAACTGCAAGGATGACAAAAAGAGGGCGCTTTCCTGTGTTGCACTGAAAAAAGAAGGACCTAAGAGAAAACACTCTTCTCTTAGGTTTCTTCCTCCCGCGCCCGCCGCCGCCCGGCCCGCGTTAGAGGGGAAAATTTGCAAAGCGAGAAAAGACAGAGGGAGGGGGAGCAGCATCTTATTCTTTTCGCGAGAACTTCCAGATCAGAAAAGCATTCGGAACGGGCTCCACGTTCATTTCGTTGGCAGAAACGATCCAATCCATTCGGGGCTTCGGGGAACCCAAAAACAAAGTCTTTCGACTTGATTCATAGATAGAATCAATGATAGATAGACAAAAGAAGGAGAGGATTTTATTTGTTGTTAGCGTTAGCTCGTTCAGAGGAATAGAATAGAAATCCCTTTAGATGTCTATGTATCCTTTTTCTCATCTTCCGATTCTTTTTTATATCGTTATATCTGATCAGCTCTCTCTAAAAAAAATTGAGAGAGAAAGAGCAGATGAATCCTATCCCCCTATATCGAACATCAATTCCTATCTATTGATAGGAAGATCTTCGTCAAATAAAATACCCGACTTTGCCTTTTTTTTCTTTTATTTTAGGAATTCCTCATATCCAAGGCAGCTTACCACAAGCACCTCACCCCATACGACTAGTTGGGGGGGCTGTTCTTTGAATCAAACAAAGTAAGTAGTAGGGGCTTCATAGCGACTAAAGGAAACCGAAGAACCAACCTTTAGTCAATAGGAGCCCTACTTCCCTCTTTGCGACCTCATCACTTCCGCAAACCCATTTCTTTCTTAGTCACCGGGCGGAGCGCACCTTTGCTTTGGTACTTCAGTAGGGCGAGCTGCTTGATAGTGACTTCTTTCGGGGCGACGAAAGGTTACTTCAATGACGGAAAGAGCCGGAAACTCGAAAGGGTCGCCTTTGGAAGCGTTCGCCGGTAACCAAAGCGTCACGACATAATCAAAAGGAAGGAGTGACGCTGACTGAATCCAATCCATAAACCCGGAAACGAAACAAAGTGCGTTCCCTTTCGTCAAGTAGGGCATATGAACCACTTTTGCTTTGCCTTCGATTCTATTGGAACAAAGCAAAGAAAGAGGCGGAATGGAGAAAGGAAAAGGGCAAGGGCGGTCTTGCTTGGCGCGAAGGTTGCTGGTTTGGGGGCAGGGTACGGTACTAAAGGTCCTCGGACTTCCAGGCGGTCTTTCTTTTGGGCAGCTGTTCACCGTTGGATCTCGCCAATACAGCCCCCTATAGTTTTCGTTACCGAGATATCTTTTTTTTCATTGTTCCCAGGGATTTTTTGGGTAATCCGCTCCCATGCTGCAAACAGTCAAATCTGAACTAAACCTTGTCGCTCTTCTTTCTTTCCTCGCGGGCAGGAAGCACACCAGCAGCGTGCGTTGCGTGATTCTACTGTGTTTTTTGCACTTGACTGGGTGGACAGTTGACCGGAAGATAACTTAGATTCGCCCGGCCAGCAGGCGGGCGGTGTGCTTATCTTGTGTGACAACACTACAGAGCGAGTGGCGCTTCTAGGCGGGCAGCTGTGTGACAACACTACAGAGAAAGCGGCGCTTTCGTGTAACATGCTATGGTCTCAATGCCCTTACGAGGTAGTGATGAGTTTCACGCGCTCTAAGCCCGGCCCGCGCGCGGTTAGGAAGATTGGCCGCAATCTGAGCGGTACCACCCACCCTACCCTACCACCTATAGGCGGCCGTCCGTCCTACAGCCGCCCGAAAAGGAACTGCAGTGATCTTGAATAGGAATCCTACAGCGATAGATAGAATCCCCATAAAAATACCACTAGATCGAGCACCAGTGATTTCGTATCCGGTCAAAATCTTGGCTAATTGATCGAAGTGGGTAGCTCCAGTAGACCCATAGATCATGGAACAAATAGGGTGGGTAGGCCCAACCACCACACTACACGTATAGACGCGAACCCCCCTCGTTACCGTACGTGCGACTCTCACCGCATACGGCTCGCACAAAGACTCCTAAATCCATCCCGAGCCTTTTCTTCCACCTCTCCTCTCCAATCCTCGATCAAACTTGCGTTCCCCAGGCGCTATTAAAGAAAATGGGGGTCTTTCCTTCGCCTATCGTATGTATCCGGCTTGGCTTCGTCCAGAACCAAGGAGGCATTCTGGCGGGCGCGTGCGTGTAGGAAGGCCGACCACTACATAAGCTAAAACTAAAAGACTACGACTACAAGCCAAGCCGGAAGCGACTCGCTTCTATTCTCGTTGGGATTGGATATAATATAGATGGGGAATCTATAGATCGTAGTAGTTCGCCAACCTCTCTAACTAACATACGATACAATTTCACTTCACGGCACGGCAAAAAAAAAAGAAAGAGCTTCGCTCGGTGGGCCTTCCTACGCTGACGAATGCCTCCTTTCTCTTCTCTGAAGTCTACAACAAAAAAGTGGGAGAGGCAGGATTCGAACCTACGTAGAAAAACTTCAACAGATTTACAGTCTGTCGCTTTTGACCGCTCGGCCACTCTCCCCTTCCCGGGCCGAGGCCCCCCTCTCTGGGTTCTAAGAAGGAGGGCGGCGCCTTGAATCAATCAAAAAGCTTATTGATTTGATTGAAGGGAACTAATACTATTAATTAGCTTAGCTAGCGTTCCGGGAGAATCTAGTCAGTTCATAACAATCTCTGTAAAGCAAGGGGCAAAGCTTCGTAGAGAGCTTCCCCCTCATGTTATGTAGTCGTCGGCCTTCGCCAGCCCCCCCTTCGTCGCTTCTGGCGAAGCTGCGAGTTCATTCACTTGCTCATGAACGAGCCATGTTCCTAAAACTAAAAGGAGTGACCTTCTTTGTTTTCTTCCCTTCCCCTATCCTTTCAAAGCCCATAGGTTGGGCGCTAGCGCTTTACTAATCTAATTAAAGTAAGGCTCTTCTGCTGAGCGAAGCTGCGAGCCTACCCTTCTCGAGCCTACTTAAATAGCTTACGCTTACCCAGCCTAGTCTACTAAAAGAAAAAAGGGCTACAGCAAGCAAGCTTTCCCCCTTTTTTTTGTTGTGGGTCGCGCCTCGCACTGAATGAATGAAATGAGTGGAGATCTTCCTTCCCCCTTGAAAATTTCCAAGAACTTCGTTGGCGAAGACAAATTAGACCATGCCACCCAAAAACAACTCGGAACCTAAAGAGAAGAGAGTTCAGTCTACAAGAAGCTGGCAGAGCTTTAGCCATTGGACTACATCCATCTATCCTACCTAAACAGTAAGCCTTTTCTTGTTCGTTCTTCGAATAACGCTCGTGGAGACAAATTCCTTCCGGCTAAATGAAGATACTACTCCAGTCTTCCCATTCATTCCCAGTGGATCCTTCTTCTCCCTAAGAATTGAACGAACCAAGTTCACCTATACGAGAGTGAGGAATAAAAACCAACAACCAACTTCCCACTTTTGATGTCCCACGATTCTGCTAGTTTAGAAACTATAGATAAAAACAGGGGTCGCTAGGTCAGAAAAGCGATAACTATAAATTCTCCCCAAGTAGGATTTGAACCTACGACCAGTCAGTTAACAGCCGACCGCTCTACCACTGAGCTACTGAGGAAGAACTCCCTTCAGGAAGCCGACTCTCGTTCTTTGGACCAACCTATGACCGAACTAAAATGGGTTCGTCACTCTTTTTCACATACACCGGAAAAAGGTTACGATAGCAATCCCCTACCCGGCCGGAGAGCCTCCAGGATAAGGGGGCGGCGGTCAACCATCCACTCTCGAGATTCATATTGATCAATCGATCTCCGCGTCCTGCCAGTTCGCTAAGTAGACTCACTCTACCGAGGGGCAACGCTGGCTGCCAAAAACAAGGGACTTACCTCTCATCCTAGGAATTAGCAGGTATGAAAGAGTCCCCTCTCTGTTTGTCTCTCTGAGTTTATACTACTAAGTAGCACTTCTGCTATTCAATCATAGAATTGATTCCGATCAAGCGGAAAAGCCCTCTATTCTATTATTAGTAAGCTAGCGCCCTTATTGAAAACTAAAGCGCTAACGCCCTATCTAGATATAGTTATAGTAAGGGGCCCTTTCTTGCTCGTTGGCGCTTTAGAAAGATTGCAGCTAGCGCGCCCCCTTCTTTCTCAAAGTCCACTTTCTCGCTTCTTATTCTTAGTCAAGCTTTGAAGCCCCTAACCTTTTTTATGGGATATTTGAAGAAGCGCGCAGGTTTGGAACCCTATAACAAGGGAAGGGGGTTTTCCCCAACCTATACAAAGTGCTGGTCTCGATCTCGCTTGGTGGTGCCCCTCTCGATGATTGTTGACTCAACATTGATTTCGTGCTTGAGTTGGAGGGTCCTCCCCCTATCCATCGAGTCAAGTAATTCGCTATCGGAAATTTTTCCGCCGCGTATCTCATGCCATGCTTCTTGTTTCTCCGAATCGGTTCCTAGTGTCAGTCAATCAAGATTCGCCATCAAGAGAGGGAAGAGCCTTTACTTTAGGTTAGGCCGGTCTCGTCATTCACGAAATTCCCCCGTCCATCGATCAATCACGCGAGTACGCATCCAGTCAGCACATAGCGAACGAAAAAAGCGTTCATCCTGGACACTTCGTGCCTCAATCAAAATGTCTATTAATTGATCCCTATTCATTCGGGATCCGTCTCCACGGCGTTTTCACGCCCCTCTACTGAGAGGTGCACCATGTTGATAGGAATCGGCAAAGACTTTCTTGTACACGTCCTCGAGGTACGTAGTCGCTATAGCTGGCACTATTGGGCAGCATTCATGGCAATCATCACTACTTTATCCCGAGGGCATGGTATGGCTTTGTTCTTGGTGTTGTTTAATAGATGTCGAGTGCCGCTTTTCCCCGTCCGAGAATCTCCATCTGCTCTAAGTGGGCGAGCTAGAATCCTTATGTCAAGTTGGTTGTTCAAAAGACTTTCTCTTTACCCTTTGTATCTTCATCTTTTCGAAAGTCCAGACCCTGGATCTTCATTAGTCCTATTTCAGGTGCAAAAAAGCCTCTTCAATAAAGACCTCTTTCTCCCCCATTTCTCATTTTGTTGATTGAAAGAGGATAAGCGCTATCCATTGAGTAAGGGGAGGATTTGCTACAGTGATTCGGGCGGTTGGTGGCCCCTTCGAGAGTTGCGGGTCCTTGCCGCTGCATGAGTGGTAGCTCATGCTCAAAACTTCTCCGACACGAGTCCCTAGTCGTTGCGCTGCGGTCCGTTTTCCGGCTTCGCTTGCGCGATTTGCACTTCTGATTGGTTTCATCCATCTCCGACCCTAATGAATCGAGTATGAAGGGGTCAGCCAGTCAATCAGTTCGGGTTTTCGGTCGGCTCCCGTTCGCCTGTCCCCCTCATAGTCCATTAGTGGGTAGGGTGGTAAACTTAGAGGGCGCCCGCCTCCTCTTCAGACGTGTCCTCGACAACCTGGCGGTTGTTCGGTCTCCGCTTTTGGGGGCGGGAGTGCTTGGTCGCTGGGGTTTCCTTTTCCTCAACCAATTCGGTTGTGTCAGCCCGGTCTAACATTTTGTTATGAGCTGGCTGAACAAAGATGGATTGAAGGTAAGATAGATTTTAGTTTAACTGGCATAGGACCTTCGATCGACCATAGGGCGTATTCTAAAAACTGAATTTTAAGCGTAATGTAAAAAGCTCCTTCTCTTCTCATCTTGCATTTCTTTGGTTTGGAAGTTCCAGTATGTTGTCTGTGGATTTCTAACAAAGGAAAGCTCCCTTATGCCATTTGATTAAAAAAGTTCAGTGCTGCTCGCCACTCCCCGAGGCCAAGGACGGGGTCGAACCGTCATTCCAGGATTTGCAGTCCAATACATTTCCATTATGTTACCTAGCCAAACCCGCCACCGCATATGTAGAAAAAGAGGGGGAAGAACAATCGTTTCACTTTGATGAGGTGGCGGGCGGAGCGCTTTATTTGGGCGGAACCCGGTTCGAGAACCTTCTCTCATAGATTCCCTTCACCAAGTCATCGCCAGCAATCAGCTCTTGTCTTTTGGTGTCAAAGGGCGAGTTCCTTTCTTGTCTTACCCAAAAACTTTCTTTATTCTCATTGGAGAAAAACTCTCTCGCGGCAAGGTTTTAGACTAAGGGCCAGCTGCTTTCTTTATCTCGCTTGCCCTTAGTCCGTCTAGCGCCTTTCGGTTGGGGTCCGCCCCGGGGGCCGCTTGGGTTCTATTTTATAGTCTCGAAGGCAGTCAACGTGTCAGCCATTCTTCTCCCATTAGACTTGCTTGTAAATCCTTTGCTCTTTTTCTTTCTCTCTTCCAGTTCTCTCCCTCTACTTTATTTGATTTGACAGGGGCGGAGAATACCACTCTATCAATAACAAGAAAAAAGTAGCAATTCAGTCAAAAATGGTTTGAGCTTGGAAGCAACCTGCTATCTATCGATAGGCGAGAACAGACTGCTATTGGCTGCTTCGCCTATCGATTCTATTATGGCCGGCTTGGAGACATCAGAGGAAGACCCTCATCTCTATCCGGGTACGATCATAGCTTCATTCATTCGTTGAACCTTGGGGATAACCATTAGCATTGAGGTCAATCACCACACCACCTCTATCATACATACGACATTACATGACGCGAGAGCGCATGGTCAACACACACCTAAAGCGCCTTCGTTCCGCTTGCAGCCAATACAACCACAACCTAACTTGCACGAGATTCAACAACCGAAACTACTGGTAGTCCCGAGGGGACGGCATCCTCCTATAATAGTTAGCAGTACTGAACAAGCGAGTTCCTTACCAGAGAAAAATAATAATTTTAGTTTATCATGGGTAGGGATCCTATTGCTGAAATAATAACCTCTATACGAAATGCTGATATGAATAGAAAAGGAACTGTTCGAATAGCATCTACTAATATCACCGAAAACATTATTAA
>CANUEY010467190.1:0-19593 GCA_948099555.1 Croton setiger | reverse complement strand
TATATATATATATATATATATATTAGGATATAAGTTAATTAATTAATAACCAATTCTAAAATTAGACTACCAATCATTAGTTGATTACAAAATATCCTTATATAAGTCCACAAGTAATTGTTTGGGAGTAGATACCCCATTGGATAATAAACAAATGTGTTATAATGGAATGGGCATTGAACTTAGCACAAGCTAATTGGTTTTTTGCAAGATGGGTTTCAATGCTCATCCCTTATAACTTGTATGCTCACATTTGTGCAGTTCCATGGATTTTAACATGGTATCAGAGGCAATTCGATTCCCCATGAGATGGGGAGATTGTTGGCCAAGGTAGTGGTAGCAAATGTCTCTTGGTGCGGAGGCCATGGTAGGCTTAGTCATGATTAGAATGTGGAGCTTGGCTGGTGCCTTTGGCATAGTGGTAAGCTCTGTATAAGGGACGACCGTTGAAACCCATATTGAACAAGACCAATTGGTTTTTTGCACAAAGCTGGAAACGCAATTAAAGCGGCGTGAGGTGGAGTGGAAGAGTTGTTCCATAATTTTTATGGTGAGATTGAGGATGAAGTTCAAGCAATTAACCACAAACAACTAAGATTTGTGAAGATCTTGAGGTTGAAGATGAAAATTGACGCTGGGGAAGGATTTAGGATTAGGGAAATCTCAACAAATAGGTTGGATTAGAAAGATTAAGAGGAACATTTAGGGCTATATCACAATAACCATAGAAATTTAGAATATTTGAATATCTCTTACAAATATATTGATAAACAAAACTGATTACAGTAGCCTACGACTGTACTATTTATAATGACCGAAACCCTATACCCTTATAGGAATCCTAATTAAACAAGAAAACTAATAAACAGTCGTACATAAGGAAGAAAATAGAAAATAATGGGAAACTTCCTATAATTGAAAAAATCCTAAAATAATAAAACTTTTCTACAGCAATAGCAACTACGCTCCCGCATTAATGAGTTTCAATGCTCATTCCTTATAAGCTCACATTTGTGCTGACTCATGGACTAACATGGTATTAAAGGTTATGCCCAAATGGGTTAGACCTTGTGACTCGTGTTTGACTTGTTTGAATAGAGTTGATCCGTTTATGTTGTTCCAAGTGAGCTTATTAGTCAGTTCGTGTGTTGGCAAGTGTTGATTGGCTTGTTGATAATGGGTGCTAAGTCTGGTTGCACTTGAAGGGGGTGTGTGTTGAGAAATAGATCCCATTTGATAATGATAAAATGTGTAGAGACTTATAATGGAATGAGCATTGAACTTAACACAAACCAATCGGTTTTGTGTAAGATGACTTTCAATGCTCATCCTTTATAAGTCCATATTTGTGCTGCCCTTGGACTTTAACAGTAATTATTAAAACATCACATTTGATCTATGTTACCTAGAGTTGGGTATGACTGTCAAGTGTGGGTACATATAAATTTGTTGGACACAAAATTTCTAAGTGGAGAATATGGGGATTTGGATCCAAAATTGGAGAGAGGTACTTGTACACATTAATTTGTAATATGTAAAAGGACAAACCTTCAATTTTGTAAGTGGACGAAAGATGTTCTTGTCGCAATAGTTGTAATAAGAAAGACCTAACCATTGAGTTGTCCAAACAAAAGATAAATTCTAATTTAGTGACATTAATATTCATTGCTAGATATAATATTGTATGGAGATTAAGAATTTGCAGGCTGCACGTCTCTTTGAGGCATACGTTTATTTTTATCTTATCTATTTCTTTTTTTTTAGTTTTTCTTTTTCCTTGTCATATTGAAGAGGCGAGTTCAATATCTTCATCGAATGTTGGACACAGATCTTGTGTCCCACTACAAGTTATGTCATATCAACATTAATTCACAAGCAAAGTTGGCGAGAATGTACCATTTAATAATAAAAATATCATCAATTTCAATACTCTATCGTATGAGAATTGTGTTAGAATAAAAAATTTCAAATTTTGTTTTGGATTTCTTGTCTATTCTCAATCAATTTTGTTTGAGGGAGTAGAGAAAGGGGCATGTAATCTCATCCTTCTCCCTGAGGAGTTGCAGATTTACAACTGTGCAAAAGGCCTAAGGATGGAGATGGAAGGTAGCATTCTCACTAGAGAAAGTTAAAAGAAAATTTAAGATACATGATACCTACAAGTCTAAATGAATAAAAAGAAAAGAAAGGCAGAAAGGAAGGGTATCAATCAAGAGATTTGAAGTACAATTCCTTCTTAATTTCTAGATACCGAGGATAGAGCACAAAAACTAGACAAAGAGCTAAGAAAGAGATTGTGGTGAGGAGAAAGAAAGAGAAAGAAAGAGAAAGATTTTGTCAAGTGGAGGGGACAAACATAAAATTGAATACAACCTATCTACTCTTCCCTCACAACTTGCATTTGCAAAACAAAAAAGAATATAGGGAAAAAAACATTGGTGAGAGGTGAAAATATAATAGATTTGAAGAAAACAAGATTAGATTTCATTGAGGAGAAAGAAGAAAGGAGGAATGCATAGTTTTCTGAGTTAGAATTTTAGTAAAAGAAATATAAGTAGAAATCGCAAATTTGGAGGGAAAATAAGAAAACAAGACAGAAATTTGTCATATAATATTCCACTTTTGGTGACAAAAGGAAGAAAAATACGAGGAAGAATATTTTAGGCCTATTGAGAGATATTAGAGCTAGAATGGAGAGATTTATTATAGAACTATATTGTGAACAGTTACATTCAAACAATAAGGATATACAAAACCTTTTTATATTGGGATTAAGTTAATTCATAATTAGCTCTTAGAATTAAACCACCAACCAATCCTTACTTACAGTTATTGCATATGAGTCAACAATAAGATAATTAGTTACACGTTACATTTAATATTGAAAATCCCATCAATTGCAACAAAGATAAGAATTATTGACCTCACTTTTTTTGTTATTAAACCTCATTTATTTATATCATGTTTCTCGAAATGGTTACGAAAGTCATTAGTCCTATATTCACATTATTATACAAAGCAACAATGGTATTTCTTTTTTTTTTAATTATTAAAATGTAGTATTGGGTGAATTTGCTCAATGAGATCTTACCTTTTTATAAAAAGCAAAAATGTATTCTCATCTCATTTTAATTGACACAACAAAAAATGTTTTAAGCTTGGACACTTGTCCTCGAAAATGATTGTCTAGCTTGAAAGGAAAAAGGAAATTAACAAACATTAAACTATTAAAAGAAGCGCGTGAAACTCCAGTTCTAGTTCTAACCAAGAAATAGTACTACTAGTAGTGTAAAAAATTTAAATATTCTTCAGAATATTAAATATATATATTTTTTATATTCACAATTTGACCCCATATATTTTTTGTATTTACGTGTTCCCCTCATGTCTGTATCCTTCATTTTATAAAGTGGCATTATCTCCATAATTTGGGGTATAACTATTTAACATTTATTGTAAATGTGACATTTGCTCTATTGGGAATTACATGTGTTGCATAGTATTAAACTTAAACAATCTTTTTGTTCCTATTCTCATAAATCATAGTGTTTGCAATCTTTTTTTATATTGGATTCTTCATATTTCCCTTTTTTCATTAATGTACATAAGCTAAGCTCAACACTTTGCTAGTGCATGTAAGAATATGTAATCTAACATCACGTGTGTGTTGTTAAAGTATATTTACTATCGGATTGTATGATAATTCTTTTTCTTATTCCATGAACAGGAAAAAGCACCCTACTCAATCACCTTTTCTACACGAACTTCAGAGAGATGGATGCGTATAGGGGGAGGTTTGTCACCCAATTTTTGTAGTTTCAGTCCTAGAGGGAAAAATCATAGTTTGGTTTCATGTTGATTTTATGGTTTGTTTTATTTTTGCTTTTTGATTAATCTTGATACATTTATACTATTATTTTGTTTTAGGAGTCAAACTACCAAGGGCATATGGATTGCAAGGTGTGCTGGGATTGAGCCTTTCACTATTGTAATGGACTTGGAAGGAACTGATGGGAGAGAAAGGGGCGAGGTACCAACTTGTGTATTAATAACTTTTTTTTTTTTTATTTTTTATTTTTTTTTGTGTATAAATTTGCATGTTCTAGGGGTGAGAGAAGGCTAGGTACATATAATGAACTTTTAATACTACACTGAAAATTGGTATGAGTCTGTAATGTTGAATGATCTATAACTATATGGGTGAGAGAATGATCTTTATTCTCTGAAGTAAGTGGCTGTGTACCTCTTACTAAGAAAGAGATGTTTAATCATATATGCATTTTTATATCTATATTCTGTGATGGCTCATCTATTATAAATTTGCATGTTCTAGGAGAGGCGGCCTGATGAGTTATCATTTATTTATTCTCAGTTTGACTGCTTTATTTGAATTTGATCGTTATGTACTAATTTATATTCTGCATTCCTAGAATTCATGCTTCAGGAAATTACATGTAAGCATGGATCCTTTCCAATCTCTTTATTTTATGTCATTGGAAATCATATGAAGACATCTCTTATTCAATAAAGCTATTTGTGCAAGTATTTTTTATAATTAAAAGCTATTTTCTCTTGTACAGATTGTTTAGTAATCTACTATAATAGTATGCCCTAACTTCACAAGTTACTGCATTTATCTCAGTAACCAATTAATGATGAAAATTTCTTTTGTCTATTTCTATCCTACTATTAGTGAAAATTTGGTATGATATCCATCTTATGTATGTGGTTGTGTACCTCTCTTATTGAGAAAGAGATGTTGATTAGTCATAATTTGAATAGCTATAGGTTTCATGGAGAGAGATAGAATGATCTCTTAAGCATGTGGTTGTGTACCTCTTACTGAGAAAGACATGATGTTTAATCATAATTTATATTGTTATATATCGGTTTCACTTTCAAAGGATACTCTAATGCTAATGATGTTGTTTAATATTCTTTTTAGGATGACACTGCATTCGAGAAACAGAGTGCGCTGTTTGCTTTGGCAATTGCTGATATTGTATTAATAAACATGTGAGTTTTTGTTAGTATGGTTCTAAAGCTTGCTTTATGTGTGGACTTACAGCTAGTATAAATATAATTGTCTGCCTCAGGCAATTCATTTGATCCTCCTGTCATTTGCGATCCAGTCTATGAATAAGATGTAAATGCTAGACTCATAGGTTTAACATTTCACCACTTTTATCACATTTGTTTTTCTACAAGTGAGATGTATGTAGTAAGTGTAGGAGTTCCAATATTCATGTAACTTGTATTAGTGAAAAAAAGTGCTCTAGCATCGCTCAAGTTTGTGAAATTTACTTAGATTTAGAAATCTATGCTTCTTTTGCCTGTAGAGTCATTGGTGAGCATTATGCAGTGCGCTTATTGAGTCAATTGTACTTCACTCCTTCATTCACATGCTGCACTTAAAATTATCCCCTGGGGTGTAACTGTAGATAAACTTCTCTGTTTGTTCCCTGAAGTTAGTTGATGGGCTGAATTTGCTAAAGGGGTATAGGGATATGGGCTAGTTAGCCCTGATTGTGTGGCTAAAGTTCATTGAAATTTTTCAAAAAATAAATAAAATGAAAACCAAGCAAGTAGAAGGAATTGGATTTTTTGCACAAATGAGGATGAAATACATCCTTTTAAGTTCCTAGTGGTATCAGAAATGCGTAAATTATTCATCTTTACGAAACAACATGATTAAGTTTCATGTAAATTTGTTTTCAAAAAAGGCAGATGCCTCATTTAATATTTTGATCAATTGAGCTGGTGTATGATTATTCTATTGATATGGAATTTGCCTTATGCAATGATCAAACGCTTTATAACCTTTTTAATAAAATGCTGAATTAAAGAGTTCAGAGTTGAAGCTGACTGCTGAAGGTTACTGATGAACATATGTGACATGTAGAAAATGATGGAAATTTTCTGCTATTTGTAAGACATTGATTTTCTAACTAGATGTTGGAAATTATGCATAGGTGGTGCCATGACATTGGTCGGGAACAAGCTGCCAACAAACCTCTTTTAAAAACTGTGTTTCAGGTACTGTAGTCGTTTTTCTATGGTCTGCATACTACTGTGGGTTTATTTAAATAAATGCTTTTTGTACTGTATGTAGGTTATGATGCGCTTGTTTAGCCCCCGCAAATCCACATTACTGTTTGTCATACGTGATAAAACCAAGGTGTGGATTCACTTATAAATTTCTATATAAGATAGATGATTCCATGTACTTGTTGTTCCATTGAAAGGTAATGTCTTTTGTACTTGGTTGCTTTCCATCTTTTATAGACACCACTTCAGTACTTGGAACCTGTTCTGAGGGAAGATATTCAGAAGGTAATAATTGCATTTTTTTCTTGTATTTTAGTTATGCTGATATATTGGTGTTATTGATCATCTCCAAACCCTGCAATTTCTGCAGATATGGGATTCTATTGCCAAACCTGAGGCTCATAAAAGTACACCTCTCAGTGCCTTTTTTAATGTATGAAAAAAATCCTTTCTGTGCTCCTTTCATGCTGTATCTCTTCTTTGAACCATATTATTCCCATTAACCCCTGCTCCACTAATGAAACATTAAACTCCAAGTTCACTTTTTATTATTTACGTGAAGGTAGAGATCATTGCTTTGTCAAGCTATGAAGAAAAGGAGGAGGAGTTTAAAGAACAGGTAAACCTTAGAAATACTCTCAAGCCTCAAAACTCATACTCGTTACTTGTATGGTTTTCTACATCTGAGATGTGTTAATCTTCCATGCAGTAAGTGATGGTGAAACGATTGCTGGCCTATATATTTCCTAATTCATTTATGTTCAAACTTGAGTTTAAGGAATCTTTATAAAAGAAAAAAGAAAAAAAAAAGAGAAAAATATCAAGTTTCTCATCAGTTATTGCTTGTGTTTTCACTGATCTATGTACACCTTTGGCCTAATGTGATGTCTTATACAGGTTGCTCAACTCAGGCAGCGCTTCTTTCACTCTATTTCTCCAGGAGGGCTTGCAGGGGATAGACGAGGAGCTGTCCCTGCTTCTGGGTTTTCTTTTAGTGCACAACAAATATGGAAAATCATAAAAGAGAATAAGGATCTTGATCTTCCTGCTCACAAGGTTAGTTAATGAATTCACGTGAAATTGTTTGGTTTTCCTTTGTTAATATGTTCTGTGTTTTGATCACCAGGTGATGGTTGCCACTGTTCGGTGTGATGAGATTGCCAATGAGAAGCTTAGTCGTTTGACATCCGATAAGGTACTTTTTTTGTATCCTTTTTCTTGTTCGTTTTATTTCTCTTGGAGTTTCTCAGGCCGTTTGAAAATTTATTTTTGCTGTCACTAAATTACCTTATAAAGGTTTGGTTGGCACTGGGGGAAGAAGTTCAAGCTGGTCCTGTTCCGGGGTTTGGGGTGAAGGTCAGCTCGATCTTGGAAGCCTATCTTTCAGAGTAAGCTAACATTTATTGATGTTGATGCTAAATGACTTTCTGACATATTATTCAAGTGGATAGCAATTGATTTTCTACTGAATCAAAAGTTCAGAATTGGTTTTATATGTATTGCATCATCTCATTTGATATCTCCTCTTCAATATTTTGCTGGTTATTTGAAGTGCTTGTCCCTCTGATATTTACCTCACAGCTGAAAGCT
Source organism: Croton setiger (assembly GCA_948099555.1). Taxonomy (NCBI): domain Eukaryota; kingdom Viridiplantae; phylum Streptophyta; class Magnoliopsida; order Malpighiales; family Euphorbiaceae; genus Croton; species Croton setiger. Next base: position 11,955 of record CANUEY010467190.1, on the reverse strand, counting down.
TCCCTGGACTGTTCCAACAGTCATTCTTAGTTATTAGTAGCTTCTGTCATCGCTTATGGACATTAATGTTTGTTTTGAATAGGTATGACATGGAGGCAATCTTTTTTGATGAGAGTGTAAGAAATGCAAAGCGACAACAGCTGGAAACAAAAGCATTGGATGTAAGGCTAAAAATTTGTTTTTCATTGCTGTTCTAGTTGTTATTACTGTATAGAATGTTCATCAAGTTAATGTGCATGCTTAAGATCTGTTTGAGTACATGCAAGTTTTCTAGTTGCATGGGTTTTGGTAACAATGCTGCTTTTATATCTTGAATATATGAGGTCAAATCTCTGGACATATATTTTCGCTTTCAAGAAACATCATGGAATGGAAGAAGAATGGATCCTATTGATTATTCTAGTTTTCTATTTATTAATGTAACTTTGTTTTTATTGTAATGTAGAAAATTGAATTCTCTTGATCAATAGGGGGGAGGGTGGAGGTTGGAATTGATGAGATTTTCTGTATATAAGTTAAATGTTAATAATTGTTATTGTTGACTTTGTGTATCTTAGGATTTAGTAGGGTAAATTTTAATTATTAGTGGAGTGAGTGATTGCTTTCCTAATTCTTGGAACTAACTGTTGATCAATTCACTCGTATTCTAGTACAAAAGAGTGGTCTCTCTTTACTGTAACAGTGGTTCACAATGTAGTCCTATAATATTATCTCTAATTGGTTCCAGTCTCTTTAGGTTAGTTCTTGGTCATCTGTTGCTCCATTATCCCCTACCATGGCCATTTGAGGATCTTTTGTATTTTTTTGAAGTAGACTGCTAATGCCTAAATATTTGGAATTGATAGAAAATTGGACCAAGAAATTGGGTAAAGAGGGCATAATTATTGGAAAGAATGTTCATATCTTGATAAATGTGGAAGATGGAGATGAATGACTCGTTAGTTTAGCAATATCACCTTTGCCATTTTGTTTTACCAAGGCTCCACTTTGGTGTCCAGACCTGGTCCTTGTATTCTATTAGTCCTGTTTTAACAAAAATATTTTAGGAGAAATTTATTTCCTCAAGATACCCTTTCTGGCCATCTCTTCCGTTTCTTCTTCAAGGTTTTTTTAGTGTAAATATTTATTGATTTTTCAGGTGAAGAGTATTGTAATCTTCTATAACGTCCTTTGCATTCTCAGCTCAAATTAGTCTAGCAAAATCACATTGCCATTCTGTATGATGTGGTTGTTAAATTTTACATTTGAGGAAATAATAATCTCTTTCCTTCTTGTTTCAAGTGTAAACATATAACTGTTACAAGAATATAAGTTGTGGTCCCAGGAAACTAAGATGTAATGATGTACTAATTCAGAGGGTCACTCTTCAACAATTTGGAAGCTTTTTGTTTTGTCCAACATTTTTTTTTTCTCATGAAATTTAAAAGCCTAAAAAGTATCAAACTTGGGAAGATTTTGCCCAATTTTAATTATTATAACTGTAATCTACATTTGGATCAAACTAAAATCAGTCAGCTTGCATGTTTGCTATTTGCATGTATGATACATGTTTCTTATGTTTTTCCATTCTTTGCTATATAAGCATTAAGCTTGGAAATCAGTGTATGCAATTGAAGTGCTTCTCTTGTTAATGTTCCCAAAGAAAATCTCTGTTTACAGATTAATTTTTCCTAGAGTGGTCCGTCTTAAATTGTCGTAATTTCAGAAGATCAAGTTTCTTCTGTGTTATGCAGCTGGTGCGTCCTTTGTATGTTACCATGTTGGGGCATCTACGTTCTAGAACACTTGAAAATTTTAAGAAGAGGCTGGATCAGTCGCTTCGTGGCGGAGAAAAATTTGCTGCTTCTGTTCATGATTGTACTCGGTCTTGCATGCTTGAGTTTGACAAAGGGTGTGCAGGTAAGATAAGATTCACTTGCTTATGTTTATGCTTTGGTCAACGTCATCAAGTATAAATTTGTGTTTATAAATGCATTCATTCTAAACTCATGATGCCTTTACTGGTGATCATTTGTTGCTTACTTTTGATCTGTAAAGAATGCAGTTCACCTTTTCATTTTACTCAATTTTGGTGAGTGACCATTTTTATTGGCTGCTATCTCAGATGCGGCCATAAAACAGGTTAAATTGGATGCTTCAAAAGTGCGAGACAAACTCCGTCGTGATATTGAGGAACATGCATCATCTGTATGCAGTTTGAAGCTATCAGAGATTCAAAATAAATATGAGGTAACTTGCTAGGTCCGGGAATTTTATCTTTTAGAATTATATTTTACTCTTTTTTTACTTCACGCAGTCATGTAACCTAATCTGAATACATTACTAACTTGCAGAAACAACTCAGTGATGCACTTACTCAACCTGTAGAATCCTTATTTGAAGCTAGTGGTAAAGATACATGGGCTTCCATAAGAAAACTTCTTAAACGCGAAACAGATGTTGCGGCATCAGAATTTTCAACTGCTATTGCTGGTTTTGAGTTGGATGAGGCTTCAGTTAACACAATGGTTGAAAATTTGATCGAATATGCAAGAAATATAGTGGAGAAAAAGGCGAGAGAAGAAGCAGGGAAGGTTCTGATCCGCATGAAGGATAGGTAGCACAATTCTGTAAACTAGTTTTTTTTTTTTTCCCTTTTTTCAACCATCTACGTTTAGTTAATTTTTTGGTTAGCATATTCCAGGTTTTCAGCTGTTTTCAATCATGACAATGACTCGATGCCAAGGGTTTGGACTGGGAAAGAAGACATCAGAACTATCACAAAGGACGCACGCTCTGCGGTAAATCACAGGAATTTTAATTAAGGGATGCACTTCCTAATTACAGTTGGAGTAAGATCTGAATGTGTTGAAATTATTCTGTTTCAGTCTTTGAGACTTCTATCAGTATTAGCAGCCATAAGGTTAGATGACAAACCAGATAATATTGAGAATGTACTTGTTTCTTCTCTCATCAATGGAACTGTTGCTGTTCGCTCCTCCCAGGATAGAAGCATAGCAACTAATATAGACCCCCTTGCTTCAAGCTCATGGGAAGAGGTAATTGGTGGTTGAATGTTCTCTACTTTTGTGTGCATTTCTCATGAAATTTAAATATGATGTAGGTTTCTCCAAAAGATACATTGATTACACCAGTTCAATGTAAGTCATTATGGAGGCAATTCAAAGCAGAAACTGAATACTCAGTTACTCAAGCAATTTCAGCTCAGGTACGTAACTTCATGTTCCATGTTAGTTATTTAATTAACGGAAAAAGTATTATTTAGTCCCTGAGGTATTACATAAGGATGAGCAGAAATGGACCGAATCGCACAGAACTGAACTGAACTGTGCATTTTGGGTGGTTTAACAGCATATGCTGTTTGGTGGCAGTTTGTAATTTAGGGAAACTGCAGGTAATGGTTCTCTTTGCGGTTTGAGCTGATAGAAAAACTGCAGTTCAAACTGCATATTACATAAATATTATTTTAACATTTTTTTTAATTGACTAACATCCAAACGACATTGTTTTGAGATAATCCAAAAAAATAAACCCTAAACCTAAATATATGATCTTCCCTGTTGTTGATGTTGGAAATACTGAATATCTTCCAAACCATTTATAAGGCTAGTTACCATCCTTGTGGTAGAGATTTTGTTAATCATAAACCTACTTCTGCAATGTCAAATTAGCCACTGACATTACAGGTTAGTCTTTGTTAAAAAAAAAAGACATTACAGGTTAGTAAAGATCATATATGTGTGTAATTATAAAATGTTATTAAAGTTAAAATACTGTTGTTAATTCTACTATTAGAGGTTGTTGATCATTATTTTATTAATTTTGAGCGAAGTGGATTTTAAGTTCTACAATCATTTTGGGTGATAAGTGGATTTTAGGTTCAAATTAATTTTTGGATGCATGAAATCAGGTTAATTTGGTGTTTTTTCAATGCTGAATTTTTGATAAAAAAATGCACATTCTGCAAACTCACAGCGCAGTTCACTGTGGTTTAACCTTCCTGCAATGCGGTTGGCGGTTCATTATATACGTAAAAGGCGCAACTTGCAGTTCGGTGTGTCGGTTTGCAGAACTGCACCCTGCTCACTCCTAGTTTAGTCCTTCCAGTTTCAAAACCTAATTAGAACATTCAACTTTGTCACCATTATGCTACTTGGTCCTTTCGTTAGTCTTTTCTTAATTTTTTCGTTAGTTTTATATGGAAAGAATCATCTTGATGTGCTTGTTTTTTCGTTATTGCATATCATTCCAGAAAGAATCATCTTGATGTGCTTATTTTGGAGAAATGTTTTTGTAATTTATCTTCAGGAGGCTCATAAGCGCAGCAACAACTGGTTACCACCTGCATGGGCAATTGTAGCGATGATGGTTCTTGGTTTTAATGAATTCATGCTTCTATTAAAGTAAGTTCTTCCAACACTAAAAATGGCTAAATATTGTTCTCCTTTCTCTTTTGACCAGTCAGTCAGGTCGTTGACATTTTCTTGTGCTGGAACAGGAACCCTCTTTACCTTATGGTTTTATTCATTGTATATTTAGTTTCAAAAGCCTTATGGGTACAGATGGATATCGCAGGGCAATTTCAAAATGGCACTGTGAGTATTAAGAATAATCCTTTTTTGATCAATAAATATATTTAAGTGAGGTTTGTTTGGTTATATGTTTGTTTGATTTGGCAGTTGGCTGGATTACTATCCATTTCTTCAAGGTTTCTCCCCACTGTTATGAATCTTCTGAGGCGATTAGCAGAAGAGGCTCAAGGCAGAGACCATTCATCTCCTGAAGCTCTTAGTTTCAGGAATTCCACAACAATTCCTCAGTCTTCTTCTGTATCATCAAACATTTCGTCTTCCGATGATGGTGTTGAATACACAAGCCCAAACTTGACTCACCGACGAAGCACAAAAATGCAAGTTCCTTGAATTCCTGTAAAATATGTATCAATGTAGGTCATAGTTATTTTGGCAGAGCTTTTCTTCTATCCTGCAGATAGAAACTAAAAGGACGCATGGGGTTTCTTGAACAAGAACATTTAGACTAAATTATTTTTACGCGTCTGTCCCTCCCTCTACTTTGGAAGTGCTTTAGGCTAAAATATTAAAGGACACTTAACTTTGCGTATTTAACCAATTTCACCCTATTTCCAACTTCAAACCAAAATCATTCTAAGATCTTGCACATTAATCAATTTCACCCTAATTAAGAAGAATTAAGAGCCAGATTGAATATATCCACTTGACTCCGTGGATTACTTTGTAACTAACATCTCCAAAATTTAAAAACTCGACTCATGGGTCAGCTCAGGCGGATTTAGTCTGTTAAACATGTTTTATCGTTACTATTTGGAAGAATATGAAGCTATCGGGTTAAATATCTTCGATGGAGTAGGTTGATATGGTATTTATTCTTTAATGACTCAATAGACAAATGGATAGATTTACCGTTAAGTGTTCGTTGAAATGTGTTGGTAAAAAAGAAAGAAAATAGTATGGTTTTAATGTATGAGAAAGGACGAAGTCAATGAAAGTTAGGTGACCAGATTATTGCATAATACTTGTTTTCAGTTCTGTTGATAGTTTAAAGCTTAAATCCTATTTTCACTACCTATTTACAGTTGATGAATAAGGCTTTGTGGTTTGAATCCTTAAAGACATGTCCCTCATTTCTATTTTATTTTATAAAATTGTTATCTGTCTAGTAAGCATCCTTTGCCTGTTTTACTCTGCTCATTCTGTTCTTATGCATATTCTGCTAATAGTCATATTGATCTGTGATCCTTTTATGATTTGTAGTGGATGATCAATGTTTATATATGATATTGCTTATTCTGCCAAGTATCATTTGGTTTTGTTTATTGGTGGTTTACTGTTGCTTTTGTTATATGTGATATTATCAACGAATTTTGCTATTTTAAAGCTAGTTGTTGTTGAAGTCTAAAGCCGAACATAAAAGTTGCATGATTACTAGACTTGAAAAGCAGCCATACATATATTTTGTTTGTGTTGTTTATTAAAGCTAGGAATGAATTCTGCTAATGAACTCTGGATGTGAAACAAGCCGATGACCCATATTGCAGAATCTGTTAATTGATTAAATTGTTTCCATTGATAATATTGTTCTGTTTTGAGTTCCTACTTTAATTTTAGACGCATATTGCTTTTGCATGCAGTGGTTTTAGCCTGTTGTAAGATTGTTTGGAATAATTCTTATGTATTAAAGACTGTTTTTGAAGTAACCTTTTTGGTTTAGAGATTGTTCTAAAATTTTTTCCATTTGGGATATTGTTTTGAAACTTATGCTTTAATCTTGGGCTGTTTTAAGTATCTTTTAAGTTATAAAGTCTATTTTGTAATATTACATGCATTATGTGCTGATGTGATAATTGTAACACATGTTGATGACTATTTTACCAATTTGGTAATTTTACTTGATTAGGGTATTCTTTGGTAAATTTGGTTTGATTAATAGATTTTTATACTATGTTTAGCATGTCTTGAGGCAGTTTAGTAACTTTTTAAAATTCTAGGGATCATTTGGTAAATTTGCATGTTTAGGGATCATTTTACAACTTTACATGACATGGATCTTTTTGGTAATTTTAGTTTATTTATGGATTGTTTTTGCTGTTTTTGTTTGCTTTAGTTTTGTTTGGTAATTTTTCAAAAATCAGGGACCATTTTGTAACTCAAAACTTTAGGGATTTTTCTATAATTTTGCATGAAAGTTTAAATGTTAATTTTATGTGTGTTTTGGGGTGTTTTTAGGGTTAAATAATTAATTCGGGGATCAAAAGGTAGAATGTAATTATTTAGGACATTTTTGTAACTATTTTCTCCTAATTGGAGAAGAAATAATTAGGTTTAGGAATGAATGATTTACTTTTCTGCATTTTTAATTTCTGTAATTTATCGCTTTCGATGTTTGAATTTGTTTTTGCAAATGACTTAGGATTAAGGATGATTGGTGGTTGCCTTTGTAGCTTGGCAAAAATCTGACATTCATGACATCGTTATGCGTGTTTCACACAATCTGCATTCATGGTTAGCCAATAGTAACCTAAGTTCATGATTTTTCGAGCCAAGGCTATTCCATGCATGTGCGGTGTAACGTTCTCTCTTATTACCTTACGTCATAAACATGCCATTTTTTTTATAACATTTTAATTTCACATTAACCTAAGCTATTTCAAACATTCACAGAACATATAACACAAGCATAAACTAAACATTAACTATAACATATTACAACCCATATTTACATATCACTTTGCCCGTTTATCCCAAAACTATATTAACATAACATATGACTTATGAACATAACAAAAACATATCATTATGCTATACAAACATAGCATGAAGCAAAATCTATATGCAGCAGATACAAATGTCGTGGTGTGAGGGAGAGAGGCCTAGGCTTCAGCTGTACCGACCTGTGCATAGACCAGTGAAGTCTCAGTACTTCACTCAAACAGCAAACCTGAAAACACATGGTGCGATTTGTGTGAGTTGCATACTCAGCATGTGCTAAACAAAGCAATATCATAATCAAATAAGGCAATTCATCAAAGACATATCAACATGGTTCAATATCAGGTCATATATAACATATATATCAAATTCACATCTTTAAAATGCTTAATGACATGTCATTCCTTTTTCTTTAGTTGTGATTTATCGACTAAGTGTTGCCGCGGGAATTTCACGGCATATCAGTAACCATAGCTGGCCAGTGAACCTGTAAGATTGGAATATATCGTCGGTCAAAAGGGATCCGAGGATCAACCTTTATTATGCAGTATACACCAGATCATTCTGCATTGTATAGGACCAGTAGGTCTTTCTATAACATGTAGGACCAGTAGGCCTTTCCGTCAAATCGTAGAGGAAACCGTAGTTTCTCAAACGTGAAATCTGCAAACACTGGCGACGATAATCACAACAGCCTTATTTAAGTTCTGTGAACATGTACTTGTAAATTATGCTTGTCATATCGTCATGCTTTATATAATCATAGAACCGGATTTCATTATCGGTTAAATCAACATATATATCATATAATCCAGATCAAATAAATCAACTGGTCAGATTACAGTACCGACTCAGGAACCACAAACATAGCAATTCATATATCATATATATCCAATTGACCGGGCTTCAGTGCCGGTCCAAACAATTTATCCAAAAACATATAACAGCAGTTCATACCTCATAGATGACCAGACTTCAGTTCCAATCTATACAGCTCAATATAACATAATTGGCAATATCATAAAGTTCATATTAAACACGTATAAGTAAGTGGTCTTAGCACTTACCTCACTGTTGTGAACTCGAGTGGCCCTCGGGTTCCTTACCCCGCGTCGTGACAGCAAGATAATAGAATCATTATAGCCAACTCAACATAAATCAACAAGAAACAAGCATTAAAAGTTGATCTAATCTTTCAAGCAATTTTAAGTACCAAACAACAACATTACATACTGTTTATGGACATTTTACCCTTCAAGCTAAATGACCAACCACCAAAAAAAGATTGCTCATGATACAGTAAGGAAAAAATCAGTAGCACAGAGAATGAACCATAAAATGACAAGGTTTAAGGATGATCTGAATTCAAACCAGACTCTATAACACAAGGTAAAATAGATTGATTCATGCAATTTTGAAACAGATTTCAAGATTGAATTGCATGTATCAACGAAATCTTAACCATTTCTGACTACAATAACCAGAACATCAAATCACATTGTTTTCTTGTTTTAGATTGCAATCTTAGATCCATTATCAATAATTATATTTTAAAACAGAAAACATGGATATGCAACAAATGATGTCATTACAACATAAATAAATTAAAACCTCATTCTGGCCATTTTGATTAGAAACAATGACAGCATGAATCACTTTTATGCAAACTGACATTAATGACAATTAACCTTTGAAATAGCCTAAATTCTGTAAACATCACAACCAGGAACTAATACCTGAAAACAAGGGTATCAAAGTTACCAAACAAGCAGTATGGACTTTATTCAAGCATCTCAACTTTTAAACCAAATGAGGGTCTTATGCAGTAGAAATTATCAAAGTAGTATGCAATAATATTCCAAGTGACCTAAATCCAGAATGATTACAAAACGAATGAAACTGGATAACACTTGTGTTCTGCATATATTTGTGGAGACAATTTTCAAGTGAGATGAAAGATTAGAGATGAAACCAAATCTGCAAACTGAAATCCCAAATGCAAATGGTAAAACAAAAACTCCAGAAATTGGTTTCTTTAGGCAGCACAACCATCAACAGACTTGTAGTGTGAAAGACTGGACCTCAAACTGGAAGAAATAGATTAGACAGAACCTAAAATTGACAGAGTTTGCAAAACTAAGCCGCAGAAAGCTCCTTCAACAGAAGTCAGTCATATTCAGAATCGATAACAGCAAAACACAGACCACACAAATTGCAAATAACATTACAACACTTCGATGCATAAACAAATAACGAGAATCACAGAAATCCGGTAAATCAATCAGGTTCCCAATTGAAACCATCCATCATAAACAGAAAATTGAAACTGAGATAGAAAATAGGAATAAATACCTCAAATTGCTTTCAAGTATCTTTGATTCCAAAGTTTTAACAACAAATGTTGTTTATAAAGCAGACTGTTTTGTTTACAGTCCTTCCAGGAAATAACAGAAAACTGCAAATAAGAACCCTGATCCTCTTCCTGATTCCGAAATAGGAGGAAAAGAAAAAACCCTAAATTCCCCAAATTTAAAGAAACCCTAAATTTTAATAATCTTCCCTCAATTACAGAGAAAGTAAAACCCTAAAATGGAAATCCCTAATTTTTCCCAAAATTCAAATTATAGAAACCCTAAAAATCTGGAAGCTTACAAGATTTTCTCTCTGGAATTGATCTCCCTCCCTGATCTTTTTTCGAAGGACCTCCTTTGTGGCAGAAGGCTCTGCCTTCTTCTCTTTCTCTCTCCGCGTGCTTCTGGTCTTCACCACGCCAGACAGTGCTCCTTCTGTTCCGCTGCTTGTCTTCACAGCCTTCAGCTTCAGCTTCGTCCTTTGTCTACAGACACTGCTTCGCTGTCGTCACCGTCTTCACTTTCCCTTCTGCTGCGCGATTTGCTTCTGATTTCGTTTTGCTTTCTTCTTTTCTTTTTTTTTTGTTTCTTCAGACGCAAAAACGACGTCGTTTCAAAGCAGTGCACAGTGTTTTGCTAGTTAAAATTGGGCCGTGCAGATTGACTTAAATCGAACCAATCCGGTTTGATTCAAGTCCTAACCTCTTCTTTTTCTTTTTTCTCCTCCTCTCTTTTTTTTTTGAACACATAATAATAATAATAATAATAATAATAATAATAATAATAATAATAATAATAATAATAATAATAATAATAATAATAATAATAATAATAATAATAATTAAAACCTTAAATTGAAGTTTTTTTTTTTTTTTTTTTTTTACTTTTTCCTCTTCTTTTAATACAAACTAGAATAAAAATAAAACAAAAATTAAAATTATTAAAATGAGGTAAAATAGAGTAAAGAATAAAATTGAAATTCAAAAATTAAAATTAAAAATCATTTAATCACACCTGTTGACGGCCCGATTTCACCGCCAACAAAAACAAGTTAAACGTTCAAAAGGTGACAAAACATTTTTAGTTTTGGAATGCCGAAACTAGTCGGTCTTAAAATCGTTTTAAAGAGTCGCCACCCGATTTCGGGACACCCATTTTATTTTACAAAAATGACTCCGTTTTTATTTTAGAAAAGGCAATGGTCAAAAATCAGAGATCTTGGGTAAGGGGGTTAGGTACGTTAGCCGAAATTATATTTCGACTAACGCCCGGTAAAAACCGGCCTCTGATTTGTTTTTCTTTCCAAAATTTAAGTTTGAAATAAAAATTTCGTTGCTGTGATTAAACTAGCGATGTTCCTAAATGACGTTTTCGGTCATTTGCGAAAATCAAATTCAATTATTGAAAGCGATAAATAGCGGAAATTAAGGTGCGGAAATATAAAACAACCCTTAAATCTAAATTATTCTTTCTCCGATTCCGGAGAAAATAATTACAAACGAGTTCCTAAATTTACATTCTACCCGAATTAAACCCAATTTAAAACCCAGCGCCCAAAATTAGCAATTTTAAGCAGTTTATGAAAAATAGCAAATAATTCCTCAAACTTTATAAAAATTGCCAATAGGTCCCCGGAGGGAAAATTTATCATTTGAGCACATAAAATATTTAAACGACACAAAACAGCATACAAAACATGCAAAACGTGTTGATTAAACAATTTGGTTCAAAATATGTAAAATTACATTTTAGTCCTCATATTTTGCAAAATTACAAAATGACCACAAAAATTATTTTTATTACAAAACTAACTCAAAAACAGTTAATAAACATTCCAAACATGCCAAGATGTCAATTTGGTTAAAAGTGGAAAATTACCATTTTGATCCTTATAGTTTGCAGAATTACGATTTGGTCCTTATGCATACATTACTGCCCAAACATTCCCCAAAACATTCAGAAATAGCAAAACAACACACAATTGTATTAAACATTAACAAAAGGATCCTAGTCATGCATAATTACAGTTTGGTCCCTATGTTTTCCTAAAATTACTAAATCTACCCTTACACTTCAATTAACTTCAGATTTGGTTCATTCATGTTGTGCTACACAGATTAGCTTTAACCCAAAGTCAATTCACCAAAACAAGGGTAATCTGAAGGCAAGAAACAGTTGTTTGCAGCAATGGTTTAAGAAGACATTGTGAAAATAGGCAGCAAATAAGATGAAGACAGAATAGCATAGACATAGAACCTCAACATTGACAGTTTCAACATAAGGTTCATACTGTTTTATGAGCTTTGAAAACAGAACCCAACAAACACCACAAGACCAGAATTAGCAAGCATGTTATT
>CANUEY010466767.1:0-29977 GCA_948099555.1 Croton setiger | reverse complement strand
CGGGACATAAAGACAATTTTTTAGTTTTAGTGATGGTGAAATATTGATATCGCCTGTTCCTTTCACCGGCACTAAATTTCCGTCTGCTGCCAAAACTTGGAATTTTTTCTGTGGGCCTTGGTTATGAAAATCACGAATGTCGTATGACATCGTATCTGTAGTCCCACAATAAAAAATCCAACCATTCACATCAAGTTTATTGTGAGATTTTACCAAATTATTCAATTTATGTTCAAACACATTCAAGGACTCAGTTTTGTGGGCTTCTGGGCACAACCCAAGCTTAAATGGATTAATTCCACCCCTGGGCACAGTACTAGGCTTAGAATGATGGGCTCCTGTATAACCTGTGATACGCAGCCTGTTCCTGCGTTTTGTCACTCTGGCACACGGTATCCTCTGCTTTATACGCAGCCTGTTGCTGCGTTTCAACACCTGCAGTGGCTCCTTCCCTGTACGCGGTTTCTTCGTGCGTTTTGTTAATAGAACACATGTTATTTCCAGCGCCTCTTCCTCTTCCTTCACCATCCCCGTCTCTGCTAGGGTTTCTTTCGCAACCACTCTGTCTGTCTTCTCTCCCCTGTTCTCCGGTCATGACTCCACCAAAGCTCGAAGGTCGGACGTCCCTCCAGGTGTTGGTGGTCTCCGGACCGCCCATCGGGGCTGGGATGACACCTTTAGCTTTCCTCTCTTTTTGCCACCACTCTGGATACCCGATTAGTTTAAAGCACCCTTCCTGGGTGTGCCGCCGGCCTCCACAATGAGTACACTTCAGACTATTCTTCTCATCCAGAAGCCGAGATGATGGCTTTCTTTCTGATCGGCTTCTGGAGGTCAGACCACTTCCAATTCCCAAAGGGTCTAACCCTAGTGACGGAGACCCCTCCTTCCTCATGATCTCCCTCCGGCTAACTTCCCTCCTGATGACGGCGTACGCGGCTTCCACTGAAGGGAGGGGATCTCTGTACAAGAGATCCTTGCGGTCTTTATCGAAACTGTCATTTAGTCCCGCGAGGAACTGATACAGTCTGTTTGTTTGGGTTATCTGATTATAGATCGTGATGTCTTCTGGACATCTCATGGGGTTCGGTTGCCTCCTATCTATCTCCTTCCAAACGGATTGGAGTTTGCTGTAGAACCCCTCTATGGTGTCTGTTCCCTGCTTGAGTTCATTGGCTCTTACCGTCAAATCGAACACCTGGAGACTATCTCTCCCACTTCCGTAAAGCTCCTCGATTCCCTTCCACAGGTCTCTGGCGGTAGGGAAGTCGAGAAACTGGTTCACCAGATCAGACTCGATGTTTTCTAAGATCCAACTTATTATAGTTGAATCTGCCTGTACCCAGTGTTGGTACTCAGGGCTTGTGACTGGAGGTGGGGAGGCAGTGATGTGCCTGAGCCTCCCCCTGCCGCGAAGAGCTAAATTCATTAAACGTGACCATTTGGTATAATTGTGATGACTCAATTTTTCTGCTAAACTGATTGTGTGGCTGGTTTCTGTGACAGGTTTTTTGTTGTTGAGTTTCTGGAGCAATTCAAGAAGTTGTTGAACTGGGGCAGAGGAGTCCCCCATTGTTTCTGTTGAGGCAGAGCTTTCGTTGTCTGCCATCCCAGGTAAGTTTTTTTGGGTAAATGATGAGCTTTAGAATGCAGGTCTCTGACCGAAAACACTTGCTCTAATACCATGTTAAGCTGATAACCAGAGACTGGATGTTTAGAATGAATTAGAAGAAAAAAACTTGAATGCATTTATTTCATCAATGTAGCTATTTATACAGGTTGAGATTACATGTGAAGTAACAAATTATCTAATCTGTACAATTCAAATAATTTTAAATGAAGTTCAAATCCGTTTCTCCTTATCTTCTATTACTGCTTATCGTTGACTCTGTTTTACAAAAAATATTTAGATCGGTTATTTTGATTACCCAAATATTTTGTAAAAGAATTTGAATCGGAACAATTTCATTTCATACAAATTGAATTACACCCCAATGGCCCCTAAACTTAGTCCTCATGTTATTATTATTTTTTGATCAACTTGCCCAACAACTTAGGTGAATTTTCCAAATGTCCAAAATTGGTGGAATTAGTTGGTTATACTTAGAGTTGTTGATGATTCAGGTTCCTAAGGATTGGGAACCGACAATTCAAATGTTGAAACCTTAATTTGGCAAAGCCTATATGAGATATTGTGAGTTGTGATTAATCTCTAACCAATATAAGACAATAGACATACCCATCCTAAAATAACAACAAAACAGCAAATAATTAGTATTATAGCAGCAGCAAAATGAGAAGAGAATGTTGGAAATTAGGCGGCAATAGTTATTTCGAAGAATCGTTTTCTCCATCCTCATTTGTACCTTCAAATTCTGTCATTTTAACATTTTGCCAATCATGTTTAACATTCCCAATTTTATAATATATTGTACAATTTGTTAATTTAATATACCAATTATAGAATAATAAGGACAAAGAACCAAATAAAGTTTGCATTTATATCATCGAATTAATTATTAAAAGAAAAATAAAAATTTAGCATATGCTAGAAAAGAACAAATATTGTTGGAATATAAGCCGGCATTACTGGTAAACCTATTTTTGCATTTAGTCTCCGCAAATTAAATTGTTCTTCCTCCCATCTGCCTAATTAATGGATGTGTCGTGAATTCGGGTCTGATTTTGTTAGTCTATCATAAAATGCAAAGTGTGACTATTAGCGTCAATTTAGTGTTTAAATGAGAGTTACCCCAGTTACGTACTCGTAATCTTACCGTATTTATTAATATCCTCATCTATATCAATGAATATGATATTATTTGAAATCGACATGTATTGTTGAGTTAGCGATTTATAATCAAGAAATTTTAAGGTTTAATTAACCAATAGTTAATATATTTAATATTTTTATTAAAGTTTTGGGTGTGTTTAATTATACTTCAAGTAATTAAACTAATTAATACTCACCAAAAAAAGGGTAATTAGAATAAGTTAGCAAGGTCTTGCTTTAAACGTACTCACTAAGTAAAAATTAACAATTGCTTTAATTATTTGTCCATCTTATTATTGGGAGGAAGAACTAGTTTAGTTAAAGCTTATATGTAGTATTACTTTTATACTAATTAATTTGAGTATACCAACCTTAGAATGATGAGAAAAATGAAGAATATTTAATCTCCAAATTAGCTTAAACAAAACGCAGGATATATAGTATAATGTTTTAATTAATATCTACCCTCCAAAAAAAATTGAAATGGACATCTTCAAGCTTTCTTCTGCTTTATTTATAAAATAAAAAATAATAATAGTAGTGAGCACCCAATATAAAATAATAAATATTTAAAGAAGAAGTAGTGTTGAGAATGCAACGACCACTTAACCTATCTAAAATAATTATCTATAATCCACTTGTATTAATTTTCAAAAGCTAAGGCAGTTATAGAACGCAACCAAGCAGTTGAACAATTCCAGTTGCCTGCCCACAAACCACCAAGAATCATATCTTTACAGATTCTATTTCACCATTGTTAAGCCAGTACATAATATTTTGAAATAAAAGCCTCATTCTTGGACTAATGATGAATGCCAATCAAGTGTAGCCTATAGTCCTTTTTGTTATCTGTAAATCTTGAAGCGGAATTAACTGCATTATTGTTAATAATATTTCGCTGGTGAAACTAATTGTTTAAAGTGAGAGAATAAAGCCAAAGAGAGTAAGAATTTTGAGTTTTGACATATTCAGAATTTCTTTTCTTGACAGATTGAGATTTAAATTAAAGAAAGAATAAGTTGGGTTAATTTAAACCCTACACCTAGCGGTAGCGGCATTAATAATAAAGGTAGAAACAGTACAAATTGTTGTTTTTTAGCAATAATGCTTATATTATATAGTATAGTAATGGTATTGGCTTGGTTTGCATGTAGAACAAACTATTGGTGCTTTGGATCACACTTGTATCCATTTAGCGCCCATTTTTTCCTTCCTCTTTCTCTCCTTTTTGTATTTTTGGTTCAGATTCAACCGACATGGCTCCTAACATATGGGGTTTCTCTCTTCTTCTTCTGTTTCTGTAGGACTTGCTCTCTGAAAATTGCTGCTTTCTTTTCTACTGTTACGTGAGTTCTCTTCTCTCTTTCTGTTTTCTGTTTCTTTTCTTTTGTTGGGAATCTTTTACCTTCTAAATATGTTTTTTTGGCTTTTCAACTTCTATTTTTGGTTTCTTCACTACTATCTCAGATCCTGTTTTCACTTTATTTGTTCAATAAACTTGGGTTTCTTTCTTTCCCCTTTGAACTTCAAGTTCTTTTCTTTAATTTTATGCTCAATTGATTATTGTAATTTGGAAATAAATTTATAATATTTGGCTATATTCGTTTTCTTTCTTTGTTCCCTTTTGCCAAAACACTTAATTTTTCTACTTGAATCAGTTCTGTAATTTCCTCTTTTGATTCAAATCCAGATCAATGACATTCGTTGTGCTCATTTGATTTTGAAACATACTTTATGCAAAACCGCAAATTAGGATTTGGTCTGTGTAGTTGAAAATATCAAAAAATTGAAAAATATAAGTTAAATTTTTTTGATGTATTTGCAGGTACTAATTTGAAGTATATAAAAATCATATTGGAGGGTGTTAATGGCTGTGAAAACTCTGTATTTCAAAGAAAATAATGGGATTGTTCATAATCCAATTGGGCAACTATCATCAGTGCCATCAACGCCTTGGTGGAGTAACTTTGGAGCTCAATCTGGTGGTTATGGTGAATCATGTGGCCTATTCAAGCTTTCATCTATGGAACAATCAACTGGTCTAAAACAAGCTCAACCTGGTACTGACCAAGGCCTGGATATTGATAAAGGAAACACCACTCAATTCACCATCTTTCCTGGTAATCTAATTTATTTTGCCTGAAATTTCTTGGAGCAGTATCTTCCCCTGAAAAACCAATTGTATTTGACATTTGACCTCCAATTAGAGGTCTTAAAGTAGTTGGTTTGGTAAAGATGAGTTACCCAGTAAGGGGACTAACTAAAGTTAGCTTCTTTTCTTTCCCCTTTTAATCTATCTAATATTCTTTTTTCCTTAATCCAAGAAAAAAACTAAATCTTGTTTTCTGTTTTTTTGGTACTAAGTGGAATTCCACTTTTTTCTTCCTATTTTGTATGGTTGTTCAAATCTTTAGGGGTGTATGTGAATTATAAAACCATTAATTGTATTGCATCTGAAGGTCTTTGAAATGAATCCAGTAGATTAGGCAACACAATTTTCAGAGTTATCTGAAACTAGGTGATAAATTTTCTTTAGTCTCATAATTAACAGAAAATATTCTTGGAGGGGCCATGAGTGAAAATTTAAACATTCTTGAGAGAAGCTAACTGATAAATGGAAGTGCTAGTACAAGGTGTACTTACTATTAGGTTTGTTTAATTAAAAGAAAAATCAATCTGGATGAAGTGGATTTAGTCAAATGA
The DNA here is from genome assembly GCA_948099555.1 of Croton setiger. Lineage (NCBI taxonomy): Eukaryota > Viridiplantae > Streptophyta > Magnoliopsida > Malpighiales > Euphorbiaceae > Croton > Croton setiger. The sequence goes on along the minus strand of CANUEY010466767.1, from coordinate 24,501 downwards.
AGTTGTATAGGTCAAGTTTAGAACCAATCAATCCTATAGTGTAAAAAGGATGCTGAGTTACATTGTTTTAACGCAAGCCAGTAGTTGTGAATATTGTTCTTTTATTCAGGTGACTCCAAAAATATTGGGGATGGACAAAAGCCTCCTCAGACAGCTATGCCAGACTATCAGGCTCATATTGACCTCGGATTCAATTCGTCCATGGTATTGTCTTTACAAAATAACAATAATTTCTCATGTACTTTTTCAACTTTGTTTTAGCAAAGATGTGTACGCAATATGCTGCTTCTTAATTTTGAATGAACTTGCAGATATACGCAAAATATCCTCATGCTGATCCTTGTTATGGAGTATTTTCAGCCTATGGACCTCAACTTTCTGTACATTTTCTTTCCTTCTCTTTTCTCATCTAGCTCCTAACTCCTTGGAAAACATTTTATTCATTAATTTGGTTGTTTGTTGATTGCCTATAGGGGCGAGTTATGCTGCCAATGAACATGACAACTGATGACGGACCAATATTTGTGAATCCTAAGCAGTACCATGGAATCATCAGACGCCGAAGAAACCGTGCCAAGGCTGTATTAGAGAACAAATCAACCAATAAACGTAAGGTATGAATCTAATAGTTTGGCAGCTGGATTTACTACTTGCCTAACCCAAAATTCCATGTAAAAAATTTGTCCATTTCTCATTTATGCATGTGTCCTACAGCCTTACATGCATCTTTCTCGCCATCTCCATGCAATGCGCCGACCAAGGGGAACTGGTGGCCGTTTCTTGAATACAAAGAATTCCACTAACGGAGAACCTGAAACCGAGGCAAGGAATGCTTGTGCCATTCAACTATCTCAGCCAGCTGATTCTCAGAGTTCTGAAGTGTTGAAGTCTGATAATTCCAAGGAAGCAAATGGTGGTGGATCTAATCTTTCTGGGTCTGAAGTCACTAGTGTGTATTCCAGGAGAAATTTTGATCATTTCTCAATCAATAATTTCACACCACCACTTCATTCCTTCTCAGTAATCATGGATGCTGGGCATAACATGGTTATGCCTAGTAAGTGGGTTGTAGCGGGCGACTCCTGCTGCAACCTCAAAGTTTAGTCACAAAGGTGTGGGAGTGGAGCTTAGTTGTTTCAACTAAGCACTATCCCACATCTTCATGCAACCAAATAGAGAAACTCTATTCCATAGGGTTTGGTTTGGGGATCGACACCACTATTTGGTTGCGGGCAAATCATTCTTGGCTCATTCGCGTTAGGGTTGTCTCTAGTCATTCCAAGCAATTCTGAATTCATGGTTGATTAGGGACCAAACCTTAATGCTGTAAAAAGAAAAAAAAAAAACTATAATAAAATAAAAGGGTTCATTCCCCATCATATCATGTAATGATGTGAAAGTATGGTTGTTTGAATTATGTTGAAGCTTGGTATTGTTCAAGTTTAGAATATGCAGTTTGGCTTTCTGTGTTGTTTTCTCAACTAATGTATTATGAAATTTCTGTATCAAAATGATGTTTCTTAGTTGGATTTTGTTTTGAAATAGTTTTCTTATTGTCAGTTTCATTTAGCTTTTAAGCCATTAGACAATTTGTGAAAATGAAAGCTTAATCTCATGCGAAGACATGTCAACTAAGATGTCTACTTATAAGTCTCTTTCTTATGGTTTTTATTTTTGTTCTTCTAAGCAATATAAAAGCAAACTACTCATCAATTCCCAAGCTTAGAAATTGGGCATGGTGTGAATAATGCTATGCTTGGAAATTAATGCAGAAAAAGGTAACTCATTTGACTGTTGAAAAATAAACATGATCTTCCATTCTTTAACATAGCTTGGCGTAGGTAGCAAAATATTTGTTATTTATTGAATAATTAAACACATTAATTCATAAATTGCTTAGAAAAATACTTAGCTCTTATAGATGTCCAATGTTTGAATCAAAATCTAATGCAAGGTAAATATTATAAGGAAATGGCAGTAAATATTAAATAGAACTTTTTTCATATTTTATAAGAAGTAAATAGTACAAATAGCACATTTGGTATATATATATGATATTCACTCTTTAAAAGCACAGTTCATATTTTATGATGGGTTAACGAGCAAAACTACAGTTGGAGAGCCAAATACTATGAATCTCTTGGGTCATAAAGAACATGTTTAGGCAAACCACACCTTACGTATTCATAATGAAGCCAAACTTCTCCAAGCCATTTGATTAGGATTGCAATTCTATCCAGCAACTTGTATGGGTTATAGGCCGAATTACGATGCCCACAAAATAAGGTTGTATGTTAAGTTAGTCATCACCAAGTCAAAAATTACAAATTAAGACTTTTTTTTTAAGTGTTTTAATATACAAATACTAAGCAAATTGTCAAATGATAAAGGGAATATTAGTAAATTATATATTTTTTTTAATTTCTTTTATTTTTAACAAACCTTAATTTTGTTATCAATTTTCCATTAAATTGTTATTAGCTTACAATTGTGTATGAACAAAATGCAGCCCAACCCAATACAGAAGTGCATTGCTTGTGTAAAAAGTGGACTTTCATTTGTTGTTACTACATAGAATTTCATAAGAACCCAACCCAAACTCAACCAACTAAAATTACCAAATCAAACCTTATCCATTGATCCTCTCTCAATTTATCATTCTTAGCCAAAAAAAAAAATCTCCTTCCTGCAGAGAATGTCAGCTCTTTCCATGGCTGCATCAACTGTTTCTTCTTCTTCTTCTTCTTCTCTGCTTCCCACCAAACACGCATTTGCTCCTTCTCCACTCCCACTCCCTACCCAACACTTATCTAAAACCTTTAAACCCTTCAAACTCCTCAAACTCGCTACCCATTTCTCCAATTCACTTTCTCTGTTTTCTTCTTCTTCCCATTTCCACCCATCTTTTTGTGCCTTCGACAGCTTTGAAGTAGCTAAGGATGACCTCCAATCTGAAACTGAAGAATACGAACAGCAACTCCAAGAACAAAATGATGAAGAAGTAGAAGAGGAGGAAGAAGAAGTGAATTCCTCTGATTCAAACGACGAAGGCAGGCTTTATGTGGGAAATTTGTCATATGCAATGACTTCTTCACAACTAAAGGAGGTGTTTCAAGAGGCTGGCGAAGTAGTCAATGTTGAGGTTTGATTTTTTTTTTTTTTTTTTTCTATGTTCAATTGTAAAAAAATTTAAAAAATAAAAAATTGATTCTTTGGGGTCTGTTTTTACTCATTAATCTAATTATGTATGGAATTGGTATTGTAGATTATCTATGATCGTGTTACTGACAGAAGCAGAGGATTTGGGTTTGTTACAATGGCAAGTGTTGAAGAAGCTAAAGAAGCAATTAGGATGTTCAATGGATCAGTAAGTTCCATTCTACTTCATTATATTATAGCATAACCAATGTCCTTGAATGTTCTAAATACATAATTATGTATTGGTAGTTTGATTTTTGGAGAGAAACTAACGAACTGTTACTTATTTGAGTGGCGTTAATGGTTTAACTGTGAACAGCAAGTGGGAGGTCGATCGGTGAGGGTGAACTTCCCAGAAGTGCCAAAGGGTGGTGAGCGAGAAGTAATGGGGCAAAGGGTCAGGAACACCTACAAGGGGTTTGTAGACAGTCCACACAAGATATATGCAGGGAACCTAGGTTGGGGCCTTACATCTCAAGGTCTTAGAGATGCTTTTGCAAATCAACCAGGCTTGTTAAGTGCCAAAGTCATCTATGAACGCGACACCGGAAGATCCCGAGGCTTTGGGTTTATCTCCTTTGAGTCTGCTGAGAATGCAGAAGCTGCTGTAAATGCCATGAATGGAGTGGTAATAAGACTCTTAACTCAATTATCCATTCCTTTTTCTGTTTTCTTTTTCAGTTTTTCTTCATCATCTGTTTGTGATAATGGTAGGAGGTGGAAGGGAGGCCTCTGAGACTGAATTTGGCCGCAGAAAGAGCACGTTCTCCACCTATGGAAGCAAATGCACAGGACAGCAGTGAATTGCTTTCTAGCATTGGCTCTTGAAGGAAGGAGAACATTGAGCGTAAACATGTCATGGAAATGATAATGAATGAAGACTAGTAGAGGTTTATGAGAAAACTTAGCTATCTAAACAGCTGCATATAGAGAGAGAGATTCCTGACTACTTAAGCTTCTTTTTGTCATGCAGTTTTGCAGCCACATACAAACGGTTCGAGCAAATTAGAGAGCAACATAAATCTAATGCCACCATTTATTGTGCCATTATAAATGATGCAACTCTAGGCTGTGCCAGATTTTATTTTATTTTTTTTGTCTTTTTTAAGTTATATGCTACCCCGTATAAATGATGGGACTCTAGCTTTGTCTGTGTTTTTGTTGTATATCAGTTGGCAATTATTCATATCTAGTCCAAGGTCGCCCAAAGCTTTAATTTATATTTTAGACTATATTAGCGAAACATGCTTGTGGTGAACCATATTACCAGTTATAGGCACGGACCAATATGCCTCGCGGAACCGAATACTGTCAAAGTCTAACTTAGCTTGGACTTCTTGCGTTTTCAAGCCTATTTCGAACAGGAAATTAAACTAAATATTAACCCGAAACTAAATTAAATCAGTAACGGCTTGGTTATCTTAAAACCTTTAGTAAGAGAAAGAGAAGGATAAAGGATGAGTAGTTAATTACAATTGTAACTACAATAACTAAACATCAATTGTATATCCAATTGTACATCAAACTCAACTCATTTAGTAGTTTTTCAATAAGTAAAGTGTTAAGTAACTCGCGAACCACTTGACTCATTTACAGCCCTACAGGCTAGCTTTTTGGCCTAAGCACTAAATCCCACATGTCAAAGCACACAGGTTAACAACTCACCGGAGGGTTCAACAGGTACAGTTCAATTTTATCTTTAAAACTACAGCCAATGATGCAGTTCTAGACTATAATTATGGCATACAATTATATGTGACCCCAAAAGTACAAAATCTATGAAACCCCCAAATTTGTGAAGCCATTGTGACAGCATAAAAAAGCAAATTAAGTACAAAGTACGCAACTTCAATATAATGCCACCAGAAAGAATCATTCATAAAAAGATGCTGAGGATTCACGCACATTTAAAAATTCTCTTCATAGCAAAATCGTTAGAACTTCACTGAGAGTCATGCTGACCAGAAAGAAGAGCATCTGCTGCAGAATCCAAGTCATGCGGAAAGAAAACCCTGCAACAAATGGGAAGAACTTGAAGCTATATTGCAATGACTGTAGAACAAAGCATTATGCCCTACAAATAAGCTTCAAATGGGATAGTTACATGGTAAGTGGTTTCTTTCAATTTTCTGTAGATGATTATTGCTAAACAGCCAAGATGATGAAAGAACATATTCGATTTTGAAAAGGTTTGGTTGAGCGTGATTATTCGTGCATAAATCAGCGAAGCATAAATCATGGTGGAAACTCGATGAAGTGCTTACCGACAGGTATTGTGGTAAATAGTCTTGCTTATTTGATCTATGTCATTGATACCTTTACAACCCGCCACAACCTCAAGAACTTGTCTGAAAGCAAAAAACAGGATATTCCAAGAAAAATTAAACTTGAAATACATGCGCAAATGAGAGGAAAATTTACTGCCGCACTTTCTTTAAGAGTTCACTAAAGCAAACCTAATTATGATGCAAATGAAAACCATAATCAACTCTCCAAACTAAGGAAGCATGTTCAATGTATTATAAATGGATCCAAGGTCTTTGCTAAATGACATTATGATCACAGGAAGTTAACATGCATGGACTAATCCTAGGCCGATCTTTACTAAACAACAAGCTTATAAGTTATAAAGAAAGAAAAGGCAAATTTCCATTAGCATTTGGGAACCAAGATCTTCTGCATGGGATCTAAACAACTACATAAGGGTATTTTGTACATCTGGTGATTGTCCATTAAAATTGTAAATGAATGCTGAAAACTAATGCTTCTAGAGGTTGGCATTTGCCAGTTGATATTTCAACTGCTAGCCATCAGCTCCTAAAAATTAACTATGACCACTTAACCAAACAGGCCCAAAATATTCAAATATATTCATTTGAAATAAGTGCAACTGAGATCTTGATTTCAGTATTCTAAATTGCAACTCTCCATACCAAGTCAATCTACTCTCCAGCATGCATGATTTCTTTTGCAAAAATTAATATAAAAGGACTATCATCTTCAAGCACAAAAAAAAAAAAAAAAAAAAGTGCAGTAACAAAAAGCTCACAAGCCAATGAATTAAATTTCCTCACCGAACCAAACAAGGTTCATTCCTGCCCTTGACAATGCAGTTCTGATCATACTTCTCTTTCTTCTTTGATGGCCACAAAGTCTTTACAAAATTAATCCCTGCATGAGTGTTCTTGATCTCACAATATGGAGAATCTGTCTCAATCATCAGTCTCTCAACAGGAATACCCTTCACGGCATCAAGATTTTCAGTCATCTTCAAAGAGCAACCATTTACACCTGTTTGGCATCACCTCAGTGAAGAACTTTACTTATATCAGATAACAGAGAACTCAAACAATAAAATGGGGGTTCTTTTCAACCTATGTACATGTTATCGAATGACAGAAGTTTATCGCGATCTTCTGCACTGCCAGTAAATGAATGAGTGACTCCAGCGCTTAACCTGTGAAAATTAGGAAGGCAAACAATAAAATCCAAAATATACTAATCTGGATGTATGTCATCAGAATCAGAGACACTATTACACAGGAGAACTCAAAATTTGTCTAGCACAATAAAGGGATCATTATACTATATACCAAAATGCAACTACAATTTCTTGTTCGAATAACAGTAACCAAAACGCTGCATTTTACTGGACAGAAAACATCCAATTACATGCCTCTTCTTCAACATTTGTCTCAAATGCTATCAGTAAACATACCTCAAGCTCAATTATTCTGCAAACTTTTATCTCTCTCATTATTTATCAATTTAAAACAAACAAGAAAAACTGTGTCACCCATGATTCAAAACAAAATTTAATTTGATTACATTTTGTAGTTGTTTTTTCATAAGTTAACATCAAAAGTTTTTTCAATGACTGTATAAGTTTGTCTGATGCTTTTCTGGCTTTCAGTGTAGCAATTCTATACGATGATGCCAAGTAAAGCAAGAGGAAAGCCGAAAAACACCTCTCAGCCTTCATCTCATTAAGACAACACTGAACAAAACTTGACAGCCAGCCTTCAAGTGGCAAAGCAGAAAGTGAAGTCTTTGTTTGTTGAGTTATCGCAAGTCATTCAAGGTTGTTTCCTGGGTTATTTATCTGATTGTGATTAAAATCCTAGTCAAATAGTCTCTTTAGCAAAATAAAATTAGTGTATTGCAACTCCTGCATCTACTTCTGATGTCTGAGAGCATTGTTAAATGAACTCTTTATTTGTATTTATTTAATACTTAATTTCATATCAAAATTTTATCATTATTTTGTGCTTTTAGCTGGTTTCCTTTATTTCATGCAATTTCAGACAATGAAACAATGGATAAGGTTATTATTTATTATAACACTGATGGATTTTTCGAATGAATATAAAGAAAATTTATTACAGAAGTGCAGCTTTGCCTTTTGTAACCTCTAAAGTTTCACATGATATTGTTTTTCTCTAAATTGGAAATGCATTCAAGAAAACCATAAATGTATAGATAAATTAGCCTTCCTTCCAACAGCAATGATGATAATAATACCTAACTTACAATCAATCCGATACTATAGTGCAGCAGAAAATCAATGATAACAAAGTAAAATTACTCTTATATTTAGCATAATTTAGTATACTCACTTATCCTTGTTGCGATCCACAATTTCACAGAAATCTTCAGCTGCTGCCCGCATGTGTAGAAACATAGGCAGCTTCGTCACATGAGCTAATTCAAACTGCTTCTCAAAATACCTACATTTTCCACATGCATCTATCAAACATGAATCACTTTGTTATGTGAAAAATGAAAATACCCAACAAAATGACAGATTGACCAAAGAAGCATTTCCATTTAGAAAAGACTTACTTCTTTTGAATTTCTGGTTGGCAAAAATGAAGCCTGTCATAATCCAGCCCACACTCACCAACCGCCACAACCTTAAGTTGAACATCCATGTGCAAAAAAAAAGTCATGAATAATAAGGTAAACTTGATAATTCTTATGATTTCTCAAGCACAACAAAAATGTAACAAACAATTAACACATGATGTCTGCTCACAGTCACAGTGAAATATTGAATTTGGAAAGTGTCAATGACAAACAGTGAAGATTTAAGATATAAGATATGTTACTAGAAATGAGTCCAATCGTTACAGCATATGAATTTTATGTGAAATGAGAATCTTATCTTGTACAAAATACCAATCAATATCAATATGTGACAGAAAGCTTCTACAAAATATCTATTTAGTTTAAATGATAGCAAAGCAAACTTTTCAAAGGCTTATGATAGAGTTTACAATGGTCTAATATCATCTGGAGAGAACAATAAATCATACCTTCCCTTTCTGAATCCCCTCCAGTGCCAATGACAAAAGAGCCTGAAAATGCTGCTCTGGATTCCCGCTTTCTTCAAACTCCTGAATAAATATAGACAATGTCATCCAGAAACATCCCTCATCAGCTGACCTATGCAAATACATCTATAAAAGCAAAAAAAAAAAAAAAAAAAAAAAAAAAAAAAAAAAGTAATAATAAAAAATGGCGAATTTTCAAGTACTGAGGATTGACCTTGCACCTTGTAGGGTGGACACCAACTGTGCAAAAAAGCCTTCCTGTAACAAACAACATCCTTCGAAATGAACAAAAAGGCATGCATGACAATATATATAGGCAACAAATTAATAAAGGCCAAACCATCAGTCTCTGCAATCTCAAGAGCCTTCTTTGACTCCTCAAGAGACCCACCAGTCACCTGGGGTGACAAGTCCAAATGTAGTTGTAAGAACGCTAAATGATTTTAGGAAAATAATAAATCATTCAATGTGAAAGAGGGTTTATAATAAATTCCATTTTTTTTTTTCCAACTATCTAAAATTCTTAAAACTAAGAAATCAGATTAGCAATGTACCCTACAGCATTAAATTGCAGTTGTACTACTGAAACCTATTACACATCTGAAATGTATGAAATTAACAACCCAAGACAATAAGTGAAAACATATCTTCAATTTAAGAAGGCATTTCTTTTAACAATCACATAGAGTGATAAAAAAATGATAAAATATTGAAAACCCAAAATTTTGCAGAAAGGTATGAAGAGAATTACAATTATTCTATCAACACCAGCACTCCATGCCCGGTCAAGGACAGTAGCTATATCAGCTAAATGGCACTGCTTGCCGTTATAGATTCCTTTGAACATTCCATCTGCATTTGAAAAAAAAAAAAGCCCAATAATTTTAAGTTTGGGAATACTGAGTAAGACAGGCTAGATAAAGAAGAAATTATCAATTGTAGATGTTCAACAGACCTGTAAAGTTAACCGCTATATCTGCTTTGGGAAAGGCAAAACAGGGAAAGAAATGAAGGCATTAGCTGCATAGGATTAGTTCGAAGAGAACAGATACTAAACGATTGGATTATGGAGTAAAGTGATGAGCTTGCCTATCATTCGTATTGATCCCATTGCCGAGCCAGGAGGAGAAACGGAAAGACGCATCATTATATATATAGAGAGAGAGAGATTTACTATCTGATACCTGAGTTTTGTATTAAATAATGATTAGATCCCTGGATTTTTATAAATATACAATAAGGTCCCTAAGACATGATAGTTCATAATAGGGGGTGTACGGGATAATGCGGGAATTCCAACCTATCCTGTCCGCGGATGTAAATTTCACAGTCATGTTTCGAATTTTGTACCGAAAATAATTTTAGTACAGAACTGGGACTTTAACAAATATCGAATCATTCTGAAATTTTATACTGTTTCGTCCTGTCTTGAAAATAAGAATTCCTAATTATATATATAACCACCCTAAGTTAGTCGTTGCCAAAACGTCTATTTTTAGGCCATTAATCAATTAATAAAATTATATTATGTTTTGTAATAAAATTATAATCACTTAATGGAAGATATTTTGTAAAAGAATTATATATTTATTTATTTATAAATATTATTTAATTGTTTTGAATAGCATAATTTGTTTTATTTAGTAGATTATTAATATATTTCAAAAATATAATTTTAAAAAAAATCATAATTAATTTTTAAGTTCATTTTATTTTAGTTTTAAAAAAAATTATTAGATTAAAATTTTCTAAAAAAAAATCTTTAACCCCAAAATCTTGCAATGAATATATGTGGGGAGTTGGTTGTAGGCTAACATGCAAGCTTAGGTAGATTCAAATGATATTGTGATAAGATGTTTATTTGTGACATTTTTGAATAAAATATTAAAATAGTTGGATTGTCTAATTCAAACATTCAACGTTCAACTGACAAAATCGGAGGTTGTAATTGTATATTGTGCTATTTACTACTATTTATATATATGTATAAAGAAGCTCTAAATGAAAGAGATAAGAATCAATCTAACCAACCAACCATTTGGAACTCTCTAATGCTGCAATTAATACGTACCAAAGATCCTCTATTTTTAATTTTCAATGTTTTGCAAATGCAAGTTATAAAAACTTTATATATATTATTTTGTTGATTTTTTGAATTTTGCATTGCACAATACAATTGGCCAACTTACTATTTATAACATATGCCAATTTTTTCATACTTATTTTGCACAAAATGTTTTTATTTATTCATTTTATATGTTTTTCTTTATATTTTTTATTGGTTTAAGTTTTTCAATAGGTTTTGAACTGGTTCTTTAATAGTATATTTGATTATGCTTTTAAAAAAATAGTATATTTTATTATATATGTGTCATACATGATTTTCATTTATTATTTCTTCAAAATTGAAAAAAAAAAATTATTTTAGTATATCGCTTACATGTTTACTATTTCATATTAATATTTATTATGTTTATATTATTGTAATTGAATTGAAAAACACTTAAAAAATTTTAAAAATTAAATACAATTTATTTTGGTATAAGTAATTAATGCAAAAATTTCATTAAATTAACAATAATCAATTGAATGTTTGATGTAGATTAAAGTTTTATCATTCAATTAGAAAAAAGATTGTCAAATATAAAACTAAAAGATTGTTAAATATAAAACAAAAGATTGTAAGATGCATAATATATTATATTCCTAATAATAATTAATTAACAATAATATTTTTATAGTTAATTTAATATGAGAGCTAATCTGAAAGTTTGGATGATTTTCACATTCTATGCAGATTTTACAAGAATTATGGATTTAAAAGTAAATTTATTTACAACCCATGGAAATATGTATTAATCTGTGAAAATTTATGCCCCAAATTCGCAAATCATGAAAAATCTATACAGTTCGTAAAAATTGTGTACAAACCTTTAAATTAACTCTTATCATATTTCATATATATATATATATATATATATATATATATAATTTAATATTAAAAATCTTTTCCTATTTAAAATTAGGAATACTGTTATTAATATAAAAAAATAAAATATTATAGTATTCTTTATTAGATTATAATTTGAATATAATTGATTAATTATAAATAATAATATAGAATTTCTTCATAGAATAAAATTTGAATTTTATTAATAAATATTTATTTTAGTATTTCTTATTGTGATTTGACTTTTAAAATTTTATTAATTATATAGAGAAATTTTATCTTTAATAATATTGATTTTATAGTATCGTTTTTTACCAAAGCCAATGTCTCCCCTCCCTTGCTCTTTTATATATAATTATAGATAAATTATATATAAAAATTAAATACAATTTATTTTGGAAAAATAATCAATTGAATTTTTCATATTAATTATAATTTTACCATCAAATTGAAGAAAGATTGTCGGATATAAGAAAGATTATAACTTTGTAAAATGCATAAGATATTGTATGAATCACATTTTATATAGACAAAATAAATTCTTAATTCTTAAAATATATGAACAATTAAAATTATATTAGAATTAAATTAGAAAAATAAAATTTTAACTATTATAGAGAAATCGAATATAAGAATACATACTAATAATATAATGTTTATGAGTGTTTTGAATTAGAATACACGCTAAAAGAAAACTAGATCCACTAATGCCCGTGTTCATTGTTATACCAAATTTGTTAGAATTTTTCAGAAAAATGAGATAAAAAAAATAACATTAAAATAAAATTACATTAAATTTGTTAATTTTTTTTGGTTATTTCCTTTATACATAACAAAATTAATGGTATCAAATAAAAATTTATTATTTTTAAATTAAATTTATTATTGTCAATATATAATTTATTAAATTAACAAAATATTAATAATAAAAATATAAAATGCATACTAAAAAAACTAATTTCTTTAAAATTTATAAAGAGAAAACGGGTAAATTGTGTGGGTTTTTTTTTTTTGGTGAGGATGTAATTATATAGCATTCAAATTCCTTTAGAAGCCAAAAGCCACTTTGTTTGAAATATGGTCTTCAGAAACACAATTGCGTATTCTAAAAGTCGTATGAGAGGGACATCTTATTTTTTCCCATAAACAATGGCCGTCGCAACAATACATCAAAAACCAAAAACCTATGTATACTCCTTTCTTCATACCTCTAACAATCATTTCCAAAAATATATGAAAAACTAAGAATAATAATAATTTTTCAACTTTTTATTTATTTATTAATTTCTCATATTTTTAAACAAAATAATAATAATTCATGGAATTATTCTGTTATTTCTTCACTTTTGTTGTTTTCACCCTAATTCGGTTTATTTTATTTTATTGATAATTAAAAAATTAAACCACTTCATCTTATTTTCAGTATAATAAACTCCCATATTCTGCTCAAAATATGAAATAATAATAACAAACTAATCTCCAATATATCAATCCTAAAAAAATTAATTGTAGATTGAGAAGAAAGAAAAGAAAAGATAAAAAATGGGGAAAAAAATCAATCAATCAATAAATCTCAAGTTCCCGATGAACAAATATTCCAAAAAAATAAACATATATGCATATAAAGCTACAAACACATCAAACCTAGGCCTGCGACGGTGGTGGTGGTGGTGGTGGAGGAGATTGAATCTGAGGAGTAGCTGGTGCACTCCCGCCACCGCCACCTCCGCCTCCGTTATTCCATGGTTTGACAGTGAACAATACCACAAATAAGATAATAACCAGCAATATGATGATAGCGATGCAAGTCCATTTGCGAGTGTTCTTCTGATAAACTCTAGCAGCGTGCAACCGCTCGCCTCCTGTGCGGACAAATGAATTAGCTCTCTGCATATTGCTTTCTATATCGTCTAATTGTTCACCTTGAGCTTCTACAAGTACTGCCATGTCTAAAAACACTTGGTGTAATTCCTTTAAATTCTTCTCCATTTCTTTCACTGCATCGTGCCTCTCTTGTATTTCATTTATTGTATCCAAAATCCTTCCTCTCCCTTGCTCTTGAATTGCTTTCTGTAGAAATGTTTCACTCTCACCTGAAATTTCCCAATCAATTTTGCAAAATTCATAAGCATTTTCATTCAATTCAATTCAAACAAAGTTTTAATACGATCAATTGAATTCACAATCTGCAAATCAAATAATATAGAATTGTTTCTAGAAATTGAATTCAGGTTTATGGAAGTCAACTCCAAAATCAAGCGTCAACTACTGACCTGTAGATATCAAGCGATCTAGGACTCTTTCGTCGGGGTTTTCACCGGTCACCGTGAAATACCTTCTCTGTACAGTCTCTCTATACTCCGATGATATCTTCTCCCTTAAACTATTAAAACTCTCCATTGAATCCTTCAATTTCTTTCTAAGCCCATTGACTACAGAAGTTCTAGTCCGATCCGAGGAGGACCCCGGTCCACAGCCAGGCAAGCTCCTGTTAGCAGCGTTAGAACGGTCCAACGCCTCTAGCCGGACCTTAATTAGCTTAGCCTTCTTCAAAGCCTGCGCTACATCAGCATCCATCCGCGAGCGCAAATCCTTAACGGTTTTAGCGTTATGTAGAGTCTTGCTCTGTTCATGAGCAGATTGAAGAGAAGCATTGAGTCGCTCTAATTCTTTTAACTCGTCTTTGACAGACTCAACATCTTCAAAGAACTTATCAAGATTGACGCCGCCGGTAGAAGGTGTTTCAGACATCTGGATGACGTGGTGGTCCGGCGAGGCATCCTCGCTACGGAATCGAGAAAAAGATCCAGAAAACAAATCATTCATTTTTTTTTTTTGGTGTGCGCTTGGTTTGGGGTGTTTTGTTTGTTTTATAAAGGGATAAAGGAAGGCTGCTGGTACAGAGGAAGAGGAAGACGAAGACGAAGAATGGTCAACTAAGTTGCCAGATTCAATATATATATATATATATAATGGAGGGAGGAAAAAGAGGAGGGACCGAGCTTTTCTTTTGTTTGGTTGTTGTATAGTTAAAAAGATTTTCCAGGAAAGTGAAAAGGGAAACATCTGGGAAAGTAAGGAGGATATGGAACCAGGTAAAACATAATAAATGGAATGTTCTTTTTTCTTTCTTTCTTTCAAATAAACGCGTCTTCCTACTTTTTCTTCTTCTTCTCCTCCCAAACAAGTTATTATAGGATAAAAGTTTTATTAAGGAACAAATTAGTATTATTTTATAAGGTAAGATCAGATGAATTGATTTTATTATTTTTAATTAAACTTCAATTCTATCTAAATAAATAAATAAAATAATGATTTTTAGAGTTTAAAAGAGGAAGAGATTGAAAGATTGGAGTCCGATATTTTATTCATATCAATTGATAGTTGTTTTGAGTTAGTATTTAGTACTTATTAGGATGTTAAATAGTTATAATTCCATATAATATATAATATAAAATTTTTTTCTAGTTTATCATATTATTTTTAATATTTAATATATTGTATAAATTAAATTTTGATTAAATTAGAATTATTAGTTTAAAAAAATAAATTATAATTATTAATTTTATTTTTATTTTTTATCAATTAAATATAAATTATTTTACAAAATAACCTAATTTATAATTATAATTATTTTATTAAGACTAATATAATTCTAATCCGAATGATTTATTAGTTAAAATTTTGCATAAGAACAGATAAAAATTGGAGGTTTCTTTAAACTCGAATTATTTGACGCAGTCATACATATATATAGTGATATCAAAATATAATTAATTTGGAGTTATTCTCTCCATTTTCTAATAAATTTATTATGTCCCTATTTTTATTATTATTTTAATTTTGAGAAAATAGGATATTATGGGTGGTCGCTATCACAGTGAACGAGTCGTTTATCTGCAACGTGACTTTGCATTTATTTACGGAGGAGAGTGAAGCACACGCCTCTGCAACAATACTGATTCAATCAAATAATATGGGTAAATAGTCGGGTACTTAGTAAGACACGATCACCACTCTTCCTAATAAGACCTACCATTTAATTCCATCCTTTATTTTCTTTCAGCAATTAAAAAATATATATTCTAACATGGGATAATTAGTAAAATAGCAGAAATATAATTTACTTACTAAAAAATACGCAAAACTATTAGAATTAATAAAATACAACATTTAAAAAATAAAATATAATTTAATTTTTATAAATAGAATAAAATAAAAATTTGGAAGCCCCCCCTACTTCTAGCTTTCTAGCAACCCCTTCAAACCATCCGCACTCGCATTCGGCCACCACCGGCATATAGCTAACTTCAGACTGAGTCCAGCGCCGTCAAGATTATTACCGTCGGATTCCATAGCCTCCACACGCGTCGGTCAAAGTGCGGTGGATAATGGATCTTCAATTTCTGCAAAATTTTTCAATGTCATTTTCACTGACTTCTGATGATCTTATGACCACGATTTTGGTGACAAACGATTCGTCTTGTCGAGCTCTTTCAGATTTGGTATGGTTTGGTCAGTTTCGTGACTGTTTTTCGATGGACGATTTTCGAGAACACCGCGGTTAGGTGATGGCGGCGGCTAGGGTTTGGAGAAAATAAAAGTTAAAATTTGCTAAATTTAAATAGGTTTCAATAAGATTTATTATCATTAACAATCAATAGCATTCAATAAACAAAATAAAAATTCAAAAACACACTAGAAAACATAAGAAAAAAAATTTCAAAATGCATTTTAAAAATTTAAACAGCATTTTTAGACATCATAACTGAGTCTTATGGAGGTGAAGCTTGGTAACTCTTGCAGATTTCTAATTGAACTTTCCAAAAAATGCTCATAATAGTTCAATTGACCTCGTAGCAAAAGTTATGGCTTGCCAATTAAATATAAATTGATGACAAAAATAAATTTCTGTCGATACATACATTCAATAGAAATCAATAAAAATAAATACAATTCATTAGAATGAATAGATTTCAGTACAAATCATTAGAAATTAATAAAAATAAATCCAAATTATTATCATTAATAGAGTAGAAATTAGTACAAATCAGTACAATAAATAAAAATTAATTCAACTTAATAAAAATCATTACAATGAATAAAAATTAATATTAATCCAAACAGTAGAAATAAATACAAATCAGTAAAATGAACAAAATTCTTTAGAAATAAGAATGAATATAAATTAATATAAAATAATAATTACTGCAATTCAATAAACGTCAATATAATTCAGTAATTTTCAACATAATTTAGTTTCAGACTGCTTCAATATAATACAATAAGCTTTAAAATAATTCAGTAAACTTAAATACAATTCAGTATCAGTAAGTTTGAATACAATTTAATAAATGTCAATATAATTTAATAAATGTCAATACAACTTAATAAACTTCAATACAATTGAACACACTTTAGTGCAATTCAGTAGAATGTAATAGAAAGTCGTGTCATCTTCATCTTCATGTAGAAACTTAGTCGCCGCCGGTCACCGGAAAATTGCTACGGTGATGAAACTTGATAAATGATATGTCGTCGGGAAGCTCTTGACTTGTAAATTTCAAATACAACTTTACATTCTCGTGATTCTTTATATGTCGTTGAAAAATGCAAAAAAACAATCTATCGACGACAAAAGGTGACTTTTTTCCAGCCAAAAAACGGTGGCAAGATAGATACCAAAATGTTTCTCTTGTCTCTTGGGTTTTCGTCCTCTGATATCATATTGGAATTCATTGCCGAAACTCTATGAAGCCCTAAAAAACTCAAAACTAAATATGAACGAAAACACCTCTATCACTGCCATTTTCCGAAGCTTTGGGGTCCAACCTGCCATAACCTGAGCTTGCAATTGGCAACGCTTGCCAAGACATCATATGTAGGCCAAATGATTGTGTGCTAATTTTTTTTTTTTTAAGTGTATTATTTCTTATAATTTCCCTTTTAATATTGCAAAATTAATATTACCTCTCGGTAAAGAAGAATGTGATATTAATTATTACTTTTATCCCATAAATCGGTGGTCTATAGAGTAATAGTAGTTTGGACAAAAAATATATACTAACAGTAACAACTATAGTGAAAATTTTGATCAATTTTTAATCGTTCTAAAATAACAAATATTTTTAAGCACACCTTTTATAAGACCAATACTATGAACAGCATATTTGATTAAAACGAAAATTTATATTCTCAGAAACAGCAGCATTGTGTTAAAGAGATTCATTTAATTCCCACTATTATTTCCAAGGGACAAAAGAATTTAGTCTGTTTTGGTCTTTAACTCTATTTTTGGTAAAAAGAAATATTGAAATAATAATTTACAAGACAATACAACAAAATTAGTGATACAATCAAAATGTCCAAAACTGTCGCTGGAAAAATTAAGCTGAAATCTCAACCGGAAGATTGTAGAACTGTAAGATAGTACGCATATCCAGGGCTTGTTCCCAGTTTCTGGGTCATCTCTCCTTGATCATTAACAGGTAAAAGTTTCCAATTCAAAACATAGTTGGACAAATCATATGTACCTGGAGAGAATACACAAATCTGAAGAGGAATTTCTGATGACGACAATGGCCCGAGTTGGACGCTGGTAGAATGCGTGCCAGACCAAATGAACGGTGTGACACTTCCTTGTGGTTGCGATTTTACAACACTAGTTCCAGCAACATCAGAAGTGACTTTAATGTCATCGAGTAGAGATAAGTTGTGCCAGCCTACTTGATTTCCTGAAGTAGATGTGTTGTCATCGGCTAACTGACCGCTGCCACTAACAGAATACAGGGTACTAAAGCTCACAGATGCAGCACAATCTGCTGCATTGTAAATGGTCATTCTCAAGTTTATTTCACAAAATGAAGCAGAAAAGTTATGATTTCTGATCCGAGGCCCATCCAACACCCATGATATCGGACTTGTGCTCGCAGTACTGTGCAAGTTAAGCAAATTATTGAAAGATGAAGGTAGAAAAATTTATCACAAAAACTAACTAGCATCACACCCAAAATAAAGAAAGTTTCAGCATATTTTAAACAAATAATTCCACAAATTCTCAATTTCTTGTTCTCATGCATTCATTATTCAATTGAATTCCAATTCCACATACCAAATTATAACGAGACAGCTGAAGTTCTAAACAAATTATAAATTTTATGGACAAATGTGCCTATAATGTCCTCCTCATAGCTCTTTATTTCTCTTCTCTGCCTCTCTTTTACCTTTTCCTTTCCAATTTTTCCCTCCACTTTTCAATACAACTTAAGTTTTTTTTTGGGAAATCATCACACAGATAACATTGTAGGAATGCATATTTTTTCCAGATAACATAATTATGATTGGGTATTTTAGGAAATAAATTATATGTTCCAAACTTCAAGATAAATTCTTTGAAGTTCATATTAAGTAGTGTTAAAGAAATTTATGTATAAATTCATAATACAATTTGTCAAAACAAGGGGTAAATATGAGGCTTGCCTGCAGTGACATGCGTGATGAGAGAATAGATGAGGTGGATTTGAACTCCCAGGTTCTTTCAGCAGCCTAGAGATCAAAATGAAGTCTGCCATATTTGCATCTCCCTAATACAAGGAGAAACAGAAGGCTCAAATCACATAGCACAGAAAACAAAGTTGTAACAATAAGGTCTACCCTATTGACACATCGTACAAAGCAAGCACTTGCTTTTTCTAGGCAGAAACTAATACCATACATTCAATTAACATAGTAAACTTTTACTTAAAATTAACAGTTCACAACAAATACAGTGAGCAAACATGGGAAAATGGTTATGATAGTCACAAGGGCAATAATGAACATCAACAGAACAAAACTCAATTTTTATGACAGCAATCACCAACCTGATCAGAAATTTTATGTTGCTGTCTTTCACAATAATGAAAAGTAGCCAAAGGGGAGCAAGATATGTCTACATCAAAAAGGGAAACTTTGCTACCCTTGGAAGTCAGCCTTATATCACTTTCTGCACAACGGGAAGGAATATCTTCCGGTGTTCCTAATTTGTTACGGCTCTGGTGAAGAAGAAAAATGTTTAAGTGTTAAGTATTATGCTGGACATTCATGTGTATGCTGATATATTTCAAGAGAAATGCAAATGATAAAAAGTGCAAAGATGGGCCCACAAGGTGCACAAATGCTTGGTCACTCAGCTACATGATTGCTCATTAAGCCCACTGATGTAAACAAGAGATTTTCAAGCCTAATTTAAGAACTTAATTGATCACCAAAACTGGAACAGAGTCCTTTTCAACTTGCAAGAAGCCCATTTAAGTTTTGACCAACTATAAAATTTTCAACCAGCTTAAGTGACTAATAAGCCTCAAGCCCTTATTTTATAACAAACCAACGCTTAAACCAGCTAAACATACTGTTTTTCATATGATAACCAGCAACTCGAGTAAGATATATTCCATTCATTATGTTAACATTTCCAAACAAAGATCTTTCAGGTTTCCATTGAAGAAGGTTATTGTGCTGTCAAATCAAGTCTCACTAACTTATACTGTACACCTCTATATAAACTCAAGCAGACCTAATCCACTTGCAAATCTATGCAAAGAGGATTAACAGGACCATAAGAAAATAAAAAATGGAAATAATCACATTTTTGTCCCACAGACCTGGAACGTGGAGAGAAGGGTAAAGAGGGATAATTGCACCTACCTTGAGCATGAAGAAACAGGACAATGCTTGACCAGAAATTAAAGATTCTGAAGGGAAAATGGAATCAACAGGTTGAAGGAGTGAAATTTCCCACTGGCATCCAACAGTTGATAACTGATTAACCTGGAAACTTTCTGAGCTAGTCTTGTTGACAACATCCATGCGCACAAGAAACTCTTGCAACCTTGCTGGACAAGGACTGATTGTAAAGGACACATCTAATGACGGTAATACCTATTAAAATGATGTCAACATCTTATCATTCACCAACTCAAATATATATATATGAAGAAACACTGTAAGAATTACAAAGAGAACTATGCTTACAGTAAAATATATGCTCATTTCATCCAAAAAAATAAATTTCAACTTAAGCATCAGCAGGAAAAAAAATCAGATTTAGTATCAGTCCTAGAAGCATATCACCTCAAGTTAAAATTGGTGCTGCCTTTTGTCCTATAAAAAACGGCACTACTTTTCACTTTCTCTAAGAAAAATAGTTATCGTAAATACTAAAGTATCTGTTTTCACTGGTTTAAGAAAGAATAATTATTGTCTAATACCTATATTTTGTTTTTTGATTGCTCTACCTTTATTTACTTATGGTGGAACCAGCTAGTATCCATTATATTCGCAAAGAAAATTCACTCCCTCTTATACTACCAATAAAAATTCTACCACTCTAAAAACAACTTATTTTTCATAATAAATTAATTAGAGGATCTTTCCTATTATTACAGAAAATATAAGGACATTTAATTGACTAAATTTAAATAGAGCGATGTTTAATGGTCCAAAATAAGTTAGATCATTTAGTAAAATAGTTATTATTATCACTGAATTTTTATACAATTACATGAACGCCCATAGTACACTTTTGAAGGCAATAATTTAATGAAGGGTAAAAGTGACAATGAACTATATTAATTGCACTTTTGATCCACCTCAATTTCAGCCAAGAAGCATTATTGACTTAAATAAAGTGAGGATATAATGGAAAAAATTTGCACTTTTGAAACTTCTGAAAAAGGATGAGTGGCAATAATATTTGGACACTGAAAAAGGGAAGTGTGTCAAATTTTATAGGAGGAAAGGAGTATTTAATATAGTACAAACAGACTTTTTAAAAGCAGAAATAGGAAAGATAACAAAATCTTCATCTATTAGTGATTAAACTGCAGACCTGCAAATTATAATGCAATCGTAGAGTGCGGTATCTCATGACAGTCGATGCATCCTCCATCTCATAGTATATAACAACATACAAGGAAATGTTGCCGGGATCAGCAGCTCGAAACCAAAGAGGCCAGCTTAAAGGTCTTTCCCTTTCTACTGAGATATCCTGAAATAACAAGTAAATGTAAGATATATATTAAATATTACCTTATATTAATAATTGCCAAAATACAGACCTCTGGAAACTGAAAAACGCCACATGACACTTTCTTGGAATTATCTGTTACTCCAGTTTGTTCTGAACTTCTCTGCTTCTTCAAGCAATCAGGAATTTCCAGGTTCAAATCTTCACGATTCCCTATAGTAAGGAATCTAGGATGACTGATCTTCATTTTCAGATTCTGCCAGTGATTTAAGAAACCATGCAATAAATTGAAGAAACCATAGTTAATGCATCAAACTGAGGAAAAACATGATTGCATATGCGAGAAAAAAAAAACCTAGCATTTTAAACTGCTTAGCTGGACCTGTCCTAACAATTAATTATACTTTTCTCAGTGTGTTTCAGCCTGCGTATCATTACTAAATACTAGGCAGAGTAGAGTTCATTTACTACTAAAAAACAGAACTGAGCTGACCAAATTCGGTTCTGTGAGGTATCTAAGATTTTGAATCCGCTAACTGATAGGATTGGCTTAAATGATTAATTGGTTTGGTTTTTAGGTAGGTCTATTGGTTTTTTGGTCGGTATCCCAGTTAATTACCGACACTCAAGTTGGTCTCGGTATCGGTAGGCCATTTTGAACCTATCGGTTAACCAAGCAGCATTAAATTGGTTCGACCATCCGTTGCAGTTACCAAAAGCTCATCCATACCAAATACAAGAATTAGAGCATCAGAACCAAGAGAAGGATAGCCTAAAAGTTGACTTATTTTTCCCAATGAATCAAGAAGTTACACTACATTATCCAGTTTGGAGAGCATAAATAAAAGAACAATACTAACCGAAGATAAATTACAAAAAACAAAATACATATATTAACTGATGATAAATTACGAGCAAACATCAAATTGTCTGGAAATCCATACCTTCACAGGAAAGTCTGATTGGTTCCTTAACTCTAAGACAACATGTCGTAAATCTCCTGCATACGCTTTTTCAGGTAGAGAACTTATGGAACCATCCAACTTTGGTAGACTCTGGAATGCACAAAAATAAATAAAAAGTTGAATAAATATATAGTAATCAACAGAACAAGTGACGTGAAGGGGTTGGACTTTTTCTGATACCTTGATTACTATAAATTTCAGGTCATTACTAGGTGAATGCTTAGCCTTCCTCCTTCCTTTACGATTATTTTTCCTTTTCACGAGATTGGCCTCTAAGTTGTAGTAGCCAACAACTGAACCTGATAATTTCCACCTAATTCCTACAATTTTCAGACTGCCTTCTACTTTGGGAGTGACCGTCAGTTGCACCTGGGAAAGCAAAATAGATTAGAAACAAATCTTACCTCCATGAGATAATAGAAACTAGCAAACAAGAGAGATAATGGAACATTGGAATGAAAAATAACTCGCAACAAATTTAATAATGAACCAAGCTAATAATCACTGTGAAATTTGCAAAGCAATAATAAGGCTAGCCTTAGAAAAAGAGTCCTCGTAAAATTATCCCCCCCAGGAAACACTTACTGATTTAGTTTCATCTCCTCTCAATGTGAAGTCAACTTCTGACAAAGTAAATAAAGAAGGGTCTGGCATCATGTCCCTAAAGTCATCAAATAAAAATCTACATTAAAAGCCGTCAAAATGAAAGAATAATAGTTACAAATGAATGCATGAACAGTTGCTCAGGAAGTAATGAAATGTTCACATGCATACCCCAACTTCTCATAATCTCCATCATTCCGCAGTTCAGTGGCTGAGCTACTTGCATCTGCATCAGCATTATAATATTAATCATCCCACTGCATACAATTGCTTTGCTATTACCGAAATTGACAACAGAATGACAGGGAAAGCAAAAAAAAAAAAGCACACTTGCTCGTATTTACCAGATTTCAGCTCATCTGACATTGAAAGCTCACATATCAAACCAACACCAGATAAGGAAATAGGTATTTTCAAGGGATTCTCAAAAGCAATATCCACCCTTATTGCTTCTGCAAACAAACAAAAGAGTACAAAGTATTAGTGATGCAATAGGATAAAGCACTTTTGCACCCTGTAGTTAAACTCATGCAAGGCTCTGTCCAGCAGTTTTTATTTCATAGTTTCAGAACTATGATACTCATTAGAGTTCCTTTTGTCCTCGGCCCAGTCATTTGATATGCATGGGAAGGTCTTTACGAAGCTGACAGATGGTGGTTTTTACATACATAGATATATTCTTGTGCTACAATAAATTTACTGTAAATGTGCCAAGCGAATAAAGAGCCTTCGTAAGTGACATACGCTTCTTCCAATATCCCCTCACAGCAGGATTTTTTATTCTCCTTGTAAATTTTTTTTCCCTCCAGAAATGCCTACTTTTTTCACTGAAAATAATCCTCAGAGAAATCTTTTAGAACACTAAATTCCACTCAAATAAAGAAGCGTTAGATAAGTGGATTTTCACGGTAACGGAGATTGGGAAAGTTGAATTTCAAAAGTTCGGTTAGTTTTACAGTCATGCTTTCCAAGAGAAGTTCGAATTCATGAGCAAGAAGACCACTCCTTACTTTTCCATTACACAGAGAAGCACTTTCTTGTATCAAACATGGGAAACTACTAGAGATCCAAGATATACTTAAGTAATTTTATATTACTAGCATTTTTTACGTGCATTGCACGTGGGCGTGTCAGGTGCTCATTATTTAATATTGTAATATTCTTTAAAAAAAACTATTTAATTATATTTTTCGATTACATATATAATTTATTTTTAGGAAACAAGTTAGTAAGTATAATGTCAATATTAATTGTAATTTTTTTATGTAGTGTTATATTAATATCATAAGCTTTTTTTTTCTTTTGTTATATCATAAGTTTATAATGTCTAATCAACGATATATATATATATATATATATATATATATATATATATATATATATATATATATATATATATATATAGTAATTCTAATAATTGTATTATAATTTTACAAAAATATATAT
>CANUEY010466644.1:0-30729 GCA_948099555.1 Croton setiger | reverse complement strand
TATATATATATATATATATATATATATATATATATATATATATATATATATCCTTAAAACTATATGATAATACTAAATAGAATAAATATTAAAAATAATTGTATTATAAACTACTCATCTATTCTATATAATTTCTCATATTGTTGTAGTCATTTTTCCATTAAGCAGTATTAGAATTTAGTAGTGAATTAACTATTTTATTCTTATCTTACTCCAATGCTAATATTCACCTCCAATAACTCCTCCTTCAATGCATGCATTGTTTGGTTTAATTTGGTGGATTTTCTAACTAGTATAATTTAATGCAAATTACATTTGCTCATATGAACTTTCTATGTAATAAAGGATAAATTTCATTTTTTTCCATTTTTATTTTTTATATTTTATTAAATATTAAAATTTTAAAATATAAAATATCTTATTTTATTTTGTAAGCATATCATCATCATGCAGATAAAATGATAAATTTACTATTCAAATCACTTCTTAATTAAGGTTTAATGTCACAATGTGACATGTTTTGTAAAACGGATGGAGTAATTCATCTTATTTAGCTTGAAAAGATATTTTTTTTTTTATGTAAGAGAAATTGAGATGTTTAATTCATAAAATAGAGTGGATATAATTTTTCTCCTAAAAAATTTATTTTTTCTAATCTATATTTATCACCAACCAAACAACACCTTATTTTGAAACATTTTGAAAAAAAAAATTAAGGATAAAACTAGTAAAATCTGTATTTTTATCCTTCATTTTACACAAAATGATTTTATTTTATAAGACAAATAAATTGTCACATTGTGACATTACAAACAAGGGAATTACACACACATTGGAGGCTTTTTTTTTTTTTTAAATAAAATCAAGTTTGTTATTAATTATTTTAAATCATTTAGTACAACTTTTAAAAGAAATATAAGACATGTATCAACCCATTTGGTAAAGTGGTCTATAGCCACAACCACAAATCTATTCCAACCACAGAGGATGGGAAAGTACAAAGAATGTCAATCCCCCATATAGTGAAAGGCCACACCTTGTTTAAGGACTTTAACTCATGTGGGTGTTGATTATGTCTAAGAAATCGTCACTGTTTGCATTTTTCCACATACTCCTTGACATCCGCTTTCAAGGTCCGCCAATAATAACCAAGCAATAAAATCTTCCTCACTATGGTTTATGCTCCCTCATGTGCGTCTGCCATCTTCTTATATGGAGTACATTATGGATTTCTTTGCCAATTTCACAATTTGAGCCCTATCTTCTGGTACTTCCCTCGCAGTAAGGTATTTGATTATAGGAGTCATCTAGGTCACATCTTCCTCAATAAACATGACCTCTACTCTGTCAATATATGGAGATTCCATTACCTTATAAAGGAAATTGTCAAACACCTCCCCTTTACCTACCTGTTTTGCCCACCTGTCCACCACTTTATTATGCTCTCTACTAATCAATGTGATCTTACATGAGGTCCCTCTTTCTTCTAGCTTTTGGCCAGTTTTGCTACCTTAGTCTTATACTTCCTCAGCAAAACTCCATTGATAGCATAAGTACCCTACATTTGATTAACAACCAGCTTTGAGTCAAAATACACATTTAGGTAGAGTGGATTTACCTCTTTAGCCAACTGCAACCTCATAATAAGGGCTTCATACTCGGCGGCATTATTGGGGGATGAAAGTTCAATTTCAAGCATAGTTCACATTCATTTTCTAAGGGCGTTTCATAACTACTCAAATTCTAACACCTTCTTGATTATATACACCATCAATCCATTCTTTATAGGTATTCTGCTTGACATCCTTCATCCTACCTTCCTTATCTCAACTATCCTAATGACTTTCCCCCTGCTCAAAGCTAGTGTATTATGCTACAAAATCAACTGAAACCTGATCTTTAAGTGCTTTGTGAGGCTCATAGCAAATATCAAATTCTCCTAACCATACAGACCATTCTACCATACAGTCTAAGGTTTCAGCCCTTTGTAACAACTTTTTCAATGGGAAGGTCGTCCTTACATAGATGGTGTGGACTTGGAAATATTGTCTTAATTTCATTGAACTTGTTAACACGACAAAAACGACATTTTTTCACTTTTGGGTATCTTTGTTCGACTCCTTTTAACACCTTACTAACATAATAGATAGGAAGTTGCTCAACATCCTCCTCCCTAATTAACATTAAGGCTATTGTCTCATTCGTTATTGTCACAAACAAAAATAAAACTTCCCCTAGGACAAGTCGGCTAAACAAAGGTGGGGTACCCGAAAATTTGCGTTTCCGTTCTTTTTTTTTTCCGAAGAACTTCGTGGAATGCTTTTGTTCCAAGTGCCTTTTCATTGTTCCATATTCTCCGCCCACTCTCCATATTCGTTATTTCTGACGGATTCCTTTTTAAAATGCAGTGCATGTGTGCTTTTGAGAAATATATTGGTGTTGTTGTGTTTCGAGTTCCTCCTTCGATTGTATTTCACGACTATAAAAAATTTCAAGAATATAAATTAATTTAAAAAAATAATATAAGCTAAAAAAATTATTTTTGCAACAATTAAGTGAAAAAAATAACTTAAGTATAAAATAACTTGCAAAAAAATTAATTTAAATAAAAGAAATAAAAACATACTGTTTTTGTTGTTGCAACGGTGTGGTGGTGGTGAAATCTTAGTATTTAGATTTTGACGGGACTCTTCAGTTGTGAAGTTGTCCAAATGAGTCGGCGAATTTATCGAAACCCCGCCAATATACATTTGGACTCTTGTTGGATCGGTAGGATAATCAAAGAACTCGTGAATTATCGGTCTCAAATTTCTTAGATTTCCAGTTTCTTATATTTTCCTTTGGCGACGCTTGATCTGGGTTGAGACCTTTTTTTTTTTAAATTGAAATTAATAAAATTAATATAATTTAAGAAAAAAAAATTAAGTACAGTAGTAGCGTAAGTATAATTATAATTACGAAGAAAAAAAATTAGCAGTAATTTAATGAAATGTATGAAGAAAGTATTAGAGTGTATAAAATTGATAGAGAATTTTTTTTTAACGAAAATGAGTCAATCCAACTCCAATTTATAGATAATCCATATAATTTTGTCAGATGTAATACCATTGAAAAATGACCGTTAATGCTGTTGGAAGGGGCAAAAATGTCCAAAATTAAAAAAAAATACATCCAAATGTTATAAAACCGTTGGGCCCGACGACAATAGACCCAGCAAACCTGCCGGGCCTACCGGTATTCCCAATGGTCGGCAGTCTACTGGTGTTCTCGGTCTTACTTGATAGTTAATCCGAAAAAAAAAAATTTCCGATTAACCAGCGGGCCTCCGGTACAGTTCGAGCGGGTCGTCGACAGTTTCAGTTCAATACGAATCACGGTTCAAAAAAAATTTGAGTGAACTGGATCGTCACATCCATGGTTTCGGTTATGGTTCGGATGGTTCCGATTTAACCACATGTTGGACCGTTTAACCGTCGGGCCAACCCGGCCATGACCTTTCTATCTTTTGGTATAAAAAAAATATAATTTTCAGTGAGAGTGGCCCACATTTAAGAAATGGCCCGTGTCCCGATGGTCCTGCAAGATTATAAATCTAAGATATTGTTAGATAAATTAGGACGATTTTGTTAAAAAATCTAAGATTAAGGGTGAAAATTGAATTATTGGTGAAAAAGCAAGTTTTTATAGAATTTTGAAAAACGAATATTCACATTTCAAGTTACAACGTAAAAAAAAATTAAAATACAGACTGCGCAGTAATAATAAAATAAAAAGTCTATTATAAACAAAAAAATAAGCACGGGAATTAAATTTGCGGTAACGAGGCAGATTGCGCATAATAATAAACATTAAAACAACAGCGCACAGATCAACATCAAATATTATCGGAGCTGTCTCTTAATCTTAAAGAAAACACTAATCTCTCATTTTCTATTCGTTTTCAACCTTTGTGCTTGCGTTTTGGTCCTCCTCCATCAAGCCACCACCCAAACTTTAAACAATTACTGCTTTTTTAATTTATATATTTTTTCCCCTTCATTATTACATTTCCTTTTGACTCAATCAGTTTCGTCATCTTCATTTCTCCTTTTCCTTCAGAGAGAAATAAACGATCCTCTCCGCAGCTCAGGTGAAGATGATCCGTTTTCTTTCTTCTTTTTCCTGTGATTATTTTTTTTTTTGTTTTGATAGTTTAGTTAGAAATTATTATATCATATGAATTATATATGTTTTGATGATTTTTTTTATAATTAGGAGTAATTTTTTTTTTTAATTTGTGAGATTAATTAATAGTTTTGTTAATGGAATTTGAAGTTTAGAAGAGCATGTTGTTTTTTTTGCTTTCTGTCCTGTCCTGTCAACGTTGACGTGACTTGTGAATATTTCTACTTTTATTCTTCTTCGGATCTTTATTAAAGTTTTGGTGGTGAAGATGCGAATTATGATATTTACTCGTTTTCTGATACTTAATATTTTAATTTAGTGAAGTATTGATGCTTATTTGCCTTTTTGTTGTTGTTGTTGTTGATTCTCAGGACTCTGTTATTTTGGAGAGTCTCAGTCTGTGGAGAGCGAGTTGAAAAGATTGAGTTAATTGGGAAAATTAGCTTTTCAATTGAAAAATGAGAAAAAGTGTTCGATCTACTCGTCAATTTCTATCAGCTTTTCAATATCAAGAACACTATTCTTCTTTTAATTTGCCGAAAAGGCAACAGACGGTTTTGGTGAATTACAATTGTAGCATTTCTGTTTGTAGAAGTGTCAACAACGCTGACATTGATAGATTTTCATGCCACAATTTCATCATCTCAAGAGCTCTATCCACGGATGCTGCTAAACTGTCTAGTGGAGGTTGAATTCCTTGTTGTAGGATTTGGCTTCATGAAAAATATATTCTTAGTCTTCTATTTGTGCAATTGCAGATGTGAATATTGGAGGCCCTCTTGTAGAGTATGGAAGAAGAATTGCTACTGGCGAGCTCTTGGATGGTGATACTTGTCAGGTGATGATGATCAACTCTAATTATCTAGCTGTGAAATTTTAAATTGTGTTGATTGTTTTATGTTGCTGGTAGTCATTCTATTCCCTTTTTTGTTGGCTGGAACTCTGAAGGAAGTTTTATTCAATGTGTTGAAACTTGGGCTTTTTTATGTATGTATGCCTTTTTTATTTGTCCAATAAATATTGTCAGAATGACTATATATTAATCAAGTGGTAATATAAATATTGATAATAGGCCTTGCACTGTAGGAAATAGTTTTTATTTGCTTATGGTTTGAATGTAAAAGTAGCTGATGATTTTGATTGTGAATATTCAGAAACTTATAACTTTTTAACAAATAATCAAAACTTGTAAATTTTTGGTGCTTTTGGGTTTCCATGCTGAAACATTTACTGGCCAATGACTTCTGTAGGTAGGCACGCTACGAGAGCTTCAAAGGCTTTATGATGAGCTTTTTGAGTCAGCTGATGCCTGCAAGTTGGATCGTTACACTGCTTCAGACAAATCTGGAAGGTAAATATTCCATTTGTTCCTTGTGCGTGCAGTTTTCTGTTTCCAAAACATCATTGTATGGGGATCCAGCTCTTCATACCTGTCTTATGATAGTTTACTGATTGGTTTTGGGTTCTAGAATGTTCTTTTACTTTCAAATGCCATTTTGCCATTAATTGCTAACCAGTTTTTCAAAAATCTTCAGGAGTAGATGGTTGTGGTCACGTTTCTTGCCACAGTCTTCCTATTCACCAGTTAAAGGCTTATATCTTTATGGTGGAGTGGGTACTGGAAAGACTATGTTGATGGACTTATTCTTTGATCAATTGTGAGCTTATAGTCTTTAATTTGTTAGGAATTACAAGTGCGAGCACAATTTTGAAGGAAAGAATCATTTCTTCTTGCACTGATGGTTTTATATACTGGTTTCTTCCTCAGGCCTAGCAATTGGAGGAAAAAGAGGATCCATTTTCATGACCTCATGTTGAATGTCCATAGCCGCTTGCAAGTAAGAATCTAACTTATAATATGGTTCTCCAAATTATGTTCTTAGGTTTCTATTCACGTCATTTTCATTGGAGTTAAGAATGTATGTTTTTTCTTTTCTCTCAATTGTTAATCTTCACAGGCTTCACACAAATATTTTCTTACATAAAAGTGTAGGTTATTGGGTAGTTTTTCCTTTCTGGTATTTTTTCTTTACCTTTTCATGTTTCTCCGAGAGCCGTAATTGTTGTGAATCAGATATTAAGGAGAGGAAAAGGAAAAAAAAAAAAGAGGCGGGGGGTGGGGGCAGCCTTTTGTGGTACTGCCATCTCTCCCCCCCCCCCCGAGATGAATATGCAAATACTAAATTGATTTCTGTTTTATTACCGAATTTGCAGAGGCACAAGGGTGTTGCAGATCCACTTGAAGTTGTGGCAGGAGAAATATCAGATGAGGCTATTTTATTATGTCTAGATGAATTCATGGTATGTCAACTACAGTATTAGATCTTTCATCTTGTTGGTCAAATGTGGTGTTTTATACTGTTCTAGTTATACACTCGCTGTTCTTGTATAGGTGACTGATGTTGCTGATGCATTGATACTGAATCGTCTATTTAAACATCTTTTCAGTAATCGCGTTGTGAGTTTGTATTCTGTGCAAATCTTTACATTATGATTTCATATCCATGGTCTCAAAATGGAATTAACATGGAACCCATATTCTTATGCATGATGGAGGCAATCGTAGATTCTTGTTGCCACTTCAAATCGTGCTCCGGATAATCTTTATGAAGGTGGATTGCAAAGAGATCTTTTTCTACCCTTCATTGCCACTTTGAAGGTGCGTGCATATATGATATAGTCTGCAATTCTCAGATAGGGTGCCAAGAGTCTCTAGGATTTGTTACACTTTTATGTAGCATGGACAAAAAAAGTTAATATCTCGATTGCCTTGTTATAGGAAAGATGTGTGGTTCATCAAATTGGTTCAGCAGTAGATTATCGGAAAATGACTTCGGTAAAGTGTTGACAATCTCTCTGTGATTATTGAAAAGTTCATTTTTGCTTGTCAGCTTGCATCTATCATACTTCCTTTGATGTGAAATGAATATTGGCCTGCAGGCACAACAAGGTTTCTACTTTGTTGGTGAAGATTTATCAGACCTTCTTAAGCAAAAGTTTCAAGAACTAATTGGTGAGCAAACAGCAGGCCCCCAAGTGGTGGAAGTAGTTATGGGAAGGACATTGCAGGTATATGCTGTTTTTCACTGCAGCACGCAGTGTCTTAGAAGTTTGATTTTAAAATTCTTAATTTCTAATTTTGTCAGGTTCCACTAGGTGCTAATGGATGTGCATATTTTCCCTTTGAGGAATTGTGTGACAGACCTCTCGGTGCTGCAGATTATTTTGGATTATGCAGTGAGTAATGCTCAGCTGACTGGTTTTTTGATTTGCATGAGATAGATTTAGGCAATCCGTAGTTGGATTATACCTATGTCAAATTTTTGCAAAAAGTATGAGGTTTTATTCCCATTTGACTATGTGATCTTTGAACTGTTATAATCAGTAGCTTCCCTAGTAGCAGGTTTCTTTCATCAACTTGGTCTCTCATGTATAGTGTGTTACACTTGGTTCATATCTTTACATGGTTATGTGAATTTCCAGGCTCAATCCTTACAGGAACATTTTTTTTTTCTGTACAGAGAAGTTCCATACGCTAGTATTAGAGGGTGTCCCAGTCTTTGGACTACATAATCGGACAGCAGCTTATCGGTTTGTCACTTTAGTTGATGTACACACTTCTTTTCCCAAATGGTTTTACTGTCTTAAATCTAGAATGATATGTTTAGTTTTTCCATTTTGAAGTGAAACTGACTTTTTGTTACCTTCTAATTGCTACTTTCAATACGAATAATGTGTTCTCTAGGCAAATATAGAGAGACCATTAGTTGTCACAAAACTGTCATGGTAGATAGTTTTGTCACTCCATGAAGTTGT
Source organism: Croton setiger (assembly GCA_948099555.1). Lineage (NCBI taxonomy): Eukaryota > Viridiplantae > Streptophyta > Magnoliopsida > Malpighiales > Euphorbiaceae > Croton > Croton setiger. The sequence continues at coordinate 22,749 of CANUEY010466644.1, read as the reverse complement.
CCATCAACTCCTAGTTAGATGGAGTTCAAATTTAATAACAATTAGGTTTGGTTTCTTGTTTTGTTAAAATATCTGATTGCCCATCTTTCCTTTCATGTCATTTTACTGAAATCTAGCTGGTTTTTTAATTTCTATATAGATGTTTGTAGTTGAGGAAAAAACAGTAGTAAAATAGAAGCAAATAGTCAATAATAGCCAGAAATTATCTATTGGAAGTTTGCAATATGCTTGGACATAATTTGTTCTGATAAATTTCTTTTCACACGAACTGTGTCTTTCCTGGATGTTCGAAATAATTATAGAGGTTTTAATATCTTTATGATGTAGATGACATCAGTATATACACTCAAATAGGTCAAAAATTAACATTTGTCTGTCTCTGGCGATAAGTATGCGGTGAAATGCATTTGTTAGCTTTTTCTGTACATGGTTACTCTCTTTCCTCCCTTTCACTCTTTGATAATGCTCTTCCTCATTCTTTCATAAATTCAAATGATGATTCTAGATAAGACGTTCTTTATGGTTATGGGGGAGAGCTCATCGTATCTGTATAACGAGAAGATAAAACAGAGATTCACCTGAAATAGAGACTGAATCAATCGTTGGAAAATCACTGGTTGAAATAGTTCTTGATGTATTTTTACATCATGGTTCCTGGAATTTTGAATGACATGTTCCAAATTGTTTCATGTGTAAACTTCTGATCAAGGGGGGTTAATTTTGTAACAGCATGTTGATGAAACAACAAAGATTTATTTGAACTCGAAAAATATACAATTAATTTGGAAAAACTATCTTTTTCGCATTTAATTTCTTATTACTGTTGTTCCATTATTGCTGCTGCTGTTCTATAATAATTTCAGCTTAGCAATTGAGGACAAATGTTTACTACCTCAGGAATGATGCTTTTATATCATTGTTTTCTGCAAGCCATAACAATGCATGTATAGAGTAGTTTTTTCCTAGTATGCTGTAGATAAATTCATGTACGGCCTATGAGTAAATTCTAATTTCCCAGATTATCCAGCGCCGGGAAAGCTATAACCTGATCAGCTCTATAACTTTGTTTTTTGTGCATGTCATAAAACATATACAAATTTAGTTTTTGGTCTTCATGTTTTCCTTGCTTTTTACATGACTCTTGTGTTTTTCTCCCTAAGGATTTTGCTGTTATGTTTACAGGTAATGTATGAAAACAAGGCCCGTCTATTATGTACGGCACAAGGGAGTCCTCTTGAACTTTTTAGAAGGGTAGTTACAGTTTCTGATGCCCAACAGATGGCACCTAGAACCTCTACCAGATCAAGGAAAAATGATGAATCTGATATTTGTGTAGACAATGAACTGGGATTTGCAAAAGACCGCACCATTAGTAGGTAAACTCAGATATTGCAATGCATTTCTTTTTGCCTTGCAGTTTGTGAACAAGCATATCCAATACCAGCCAAAGCATGCTAAGCTAGAAAGAACTCTTTTCCCTCTGTATGCACACCTATTTATTAATCTAAGGCTTGAAGAGAAACTAGTTTCTTTTGAGCTAAAATAAATTCAACTAAATGATTTCATTTATGATTCTTATATTTATTGCTGAGTTGGGAAAAATCAAGTGTGAAAGAAAATGTCATTACGCTGGGGGCTTTAATTACAAAAAAAAAAAATCTCTACAGCTATCCGGCTGGGAGACTCACCTACTACTGTCAGGTGCACAATCCAGGTTGGGTATGGATAAGTCGAAGTAAAGTCTCGGAAACCAGGCCGGCCCAAAAAAAAAAGAAAATCTTCAAATTGTTGGCTATTCCTTATTTCTGTCCTTTAGTATGCTCATGCTTTTTGTTCCTCATATAACTTGTCTCTGCAGTTGTGCTGTACTAATCCTAATTGTTGACTGTGAAACTTATCGAACACTGCAGATTGACAGAAATGAACAGCAAAGAATACTTTGAGCAACATGCTGCCAATTTAGCTGAAAAGCAACTCTTCCAGGAAAATGTTAATGCCAGCGCAGTGTAGTAGCAAAAGGGATCAAATCTCATCATCTGGTATACCTAACACCAAGTCGTTTTATACAATTTGAAGCTGACTAACCCCATCGCTCAGTTTTTGTGCCAAGTTATAATAGATGAATAAATTTCATGGAAGCCTTGTACCAATTGGTCTGATCGAATGTAAAATAAAATATTAGCATTTTGATTTTCTTGAAAATTGTATTGCTAAAAAGGGAGGGATTATTTTTAATAATGTTGTGGTAATATATATCACCATCTGTTTCATGCCAGAATCTGACCCAATATGGCAATTATGGGTATTTATGAATTTGCTTTCATCACATTAGAGATTAATCATCTATGGAATAATAAGCAAACAATCTAATGCAGCCTTGTTGACTCGTATCAGTTTTTTTGAATCCGAGATTCTACATATCTGCGTTTCGAAAGGGAATTTAATGCAGGAGTGCTTTCCTCAAAGGGAGTTTAATGCAGGAGTGCTTTCCTCAAAGGGTGTCTAAATTCAAATAGTGGACAGAAAAATGGTTGCGGGTTGAAATATGAACAAATATGGTGTGTTTGCATAACAATTTTTTGAACTCTTAATTGAAAATTATGCGAACTTAAAATTTCGATAACAGGTATCCTAATTTGATTATCACGCGCTAAAATTTGAAAAAAAAGGGACACATATCAGAGTCACAAGAGTTTGGATGACAAGTATCTGAACTTAACTTTTTGAAAATGACGAATGAGTAGTTTTATAAGAGAGTTTTTTTTTGTACTGTTTAAAAATATTTTCTCTAGATTTCGTTACAGTTGTTCAAAATGACATACGCCACTCTATTTCTGTTAAATATATACTAAAGCAGTGCATTTTCACTTGTGGATGACGTAATTGGTTTAAATTACAGTCACGCTGATGCAACAATATGTATCGATACTCAGTTGTCTTTCAATCAATTTGTTGAGTGGGTATGCAGAGTTTGTCGGATGGATAGAAAAATGGTGGGAGTGCATTTTATTATGGTATGGACAGAATACAATGGTGCCAGACGGTATATCATTATGCAGAACGATGAGACTGTTCTGTTCTTATATTTGTATGCATTCAACTGATCGAAATTGTACGTAACAGGGGAACAAATTGCCGATGTTCAAGTTGCTACTATTTTCGAACCATTTGTCATAGGAAAAATAAGCGATGCTGCATATGAGAGTATCGACCAGGAATATGTGGAACATGCAAATGAGGATGTTAATTTAACAGTTTACAGTCCGGTTGAAAAAGAAAATGAGGAGACTGGAGAAGAGAAGGAGGAGAAAATGAGGAGATTGGAGAAGAGAAGGAGGAGATGTCTGTGTGGAGTGGCTCTAGCAGTGATGAAGAGTACGTGCCATCAGACAGCAGTATTGATAGTGAGACCGATGTACCTTCAACATCGAGTTATTGTCTACGGTGATATAGTCGAGAAAGACTCAGAAGAGGAGAATATAGAGAAGCTTCAAATGTAAGATGAAAATATAGAGAGTGTTGACGTCAGAATATATTTCAAGAGCAAGCAAGCTGTACAAGATGTCGTGACTGAGTGGTTAGGAAAAAGAGGCATGACGTACCGGACAATTGAGAGCAGAAAGAAGACGCGGGCGGTGAAATGTGTAACTTGCAGGCCTAAGTATCCCCGGGAAAAATTGCACGGGCAACTTGCGCATGAAGTATAAGAGCATCTGAACCATCGTGTTTAGGGTTGTGGAGAATGATTAAATGAGTGGATGAATACAACTGTGAGGACGTAAACATTGGGAATAAGGATAGAAACGTGACTTCTAAGGATATTGCTGCGCATATTACACCCCATATTATGAATGAACTGAGCTAAAAGGTGAAATACATTCAGACAGAAGTCCACAACCAGTTTCAGGTAATTTAATTATCATGAATTTATTGAATTTATTGGTTTATTGAATTTATTGGTTCCAAGTACAAGTCAGTTACAAAAAAACATGGCACGACTGGAGAAAAGTGATTGAGTCAGTCTATGGGGTATGAAAAACCAATTGCAGGGAACTGCCCATATATGGCCACGGTGCAACTAGCAAACTCAAGCACAACAGTACAGTTCAAGTTCCAAAAATATACTAAAATCTGTAATAGACGCATTTTCAGATATGTGTTTTGGGCATTTGAAGCCTCCGTGTGAGCATTCCAGGCGTGTTGTCCAATTTTGTGCATTGATGCAACCCACCATGGGTCATTCAAGGGAAAATTGATCACAGCTGTTGACGCTTTTTATTTGCCAAACAAAAAAATATGCTTAATGATAAAGAAAAATTTCAAGCTTGGTGAATTTTCGGATTTTCCGGTTTCCAATCGATTTCATTGTTTCAAAAATTATTATTTTGATTTTTGTTTGATTTCAAAAGATATCTCAAAATTCTCTTTCTTTTAAATTTTAATTAATTTAAAATTTAAGTCTCCTCCCTTTTTGTTTGTTTAATTAAATATTATTAATTAATTTAAAATTAGTTAAATAAGTGTTTTATTTTATTTAATTAATTTAATTAATTCTTAATTTTCATTTTTAAGTCTTAATTTTTTATTGCGTTTTATTTTTAAAGAGAAGAAAAGAATTAAAAAGAAAAAAAAGAAAGAAAGAAAAAAAAAAAAGAAAAAAAAGAAAAAGAAAGAAAAAAAAAAAGAAAAAGAGGAAAGAATTCTGAGTTTGAATTAAACCAGATTGATTCGATTTAAAACTTAACCCTAAACCTTAAATGAAACTGTCAAAATGCAATATATTAATTAAAACAACGACGTTTCATTAATGAGGAGAAAAAGAAAAATAAAAAGAGAGAACTAACACCAAAACACAGCACATTAAGGCGAAACGAAACGAAAAAAAATGAAACAAAAACGTAGAAGAAACAAAAGGTAGAGGTGGCCACGGGTCGGTTCCGGACCGCGGATTGTCGGACCACGGTTTGGAGGTGAGCTGAACCATAACCAGCCCTTTGAACCGCCGGTTCGATCCGAAATTTATTTATTTATTTTTAAATTAAAAAAAATAAAGTTGGAAATAAAGTGGAAAAAATGTAAATTATAGTTTGAATTTGAAATTGTAAATTAGAGTTTGATTTGTAAATTGTTGATTTGAATTTTTAAAGAAATGTTTAAATTGAAGGAGTTTAAATATATTTTGAAATTTGAATAAAAAAAATTAAGAGTTATTGAATTCTGAAGAACAAAATTAATAAATATGAAATTGAAAAAATTGTACGTTAAGTGAAAAATAACATAATTAAACAATGAAATTAATAATTAAAAAAAATAATATTTTTATTTTATTTCTTCATTAAATTTACATGAAATCTAATTTATTACAATTAAGTTGGATAATTAGTTGTAAAATACATGGAAAATAAAAATAAAATTTGGGCTAGCAATTAAATTTTTCATTTTTCAAAAAAATTTATTTTGCCTATGTATTTTTTTTTGGTAGAAAAGAAAAATCAAAGTCCACGTAGTTCTATTTCTTACCTTAATTTTCGGTGGCGGAGGAGTTTTCGGTCACTTCAGAACTTTTATCGGAGGAAGAAGTTTAACAATCTTGTTTTTGTGCTTCAGCGGCCGCCCAATCGCCGATGCACGCTTGGTCTTCGAGATTGTCCGCTCTCAATTTCGTTCTTTTCTCGGACAGCAATAGACTGTCGACACTAAATGTTTGCTCCACCACGACAGTTGAGACCGACACCGCGAAGAATTCTTTAGCTGTTTTGGTCATAACTGGGAATGTATTTTCATGCCTATTCCACCACTCCAAAATGTCGAAATTTATCGGATCCGTTGCTGCATCTGAAAATTCAAACTCTGTGGACAGGTATTTGTCAAGTTCCGGATAGGAACTTGCACCGGTCCCCCTCGGCCTTTTTTGGCGTTGGGAATAAATAAGAGACATTTTATTTTGAACCGAGGATATTTGCACTTGAGATATTTTTAGAAGACGCGACATTTGTGCTTGAGATCTTTTTTTACCAAAAAATTTCGGTGGATACTTTTACTTTATGTGCCACTTCATCGTTTCATACCCTCCGCCGATTTTCCACTTGTAACGTATATTACAGTATTTGCAAACTTGAACGTATTCGGAATTTTCGATGGACTCCCGCCAGAAATGCTGAGGTACATCGCTTGTGTGCTTTTGCGATATATATTGTTGTTATGTCTCAACTTCTTCATTCGAATTAATTAGGGGACTAAAAAATAAAATTAAACAAAATAAGTAAATGGAAAACAAAATAAATTAAGAAAAAAAATTAAACAAAATAAGTAAACGAGACAAAATAAATTAAGAAAAAAAATAAACAAAATAAGTAAACGGAGGACACAATAAATAAATAAAAAATAAACAAAATAAGTAAGCGATACAAAATAAATTAAGAAAAAAAATTAAAGAAAATAAGTAAATGTAAGACAAAATAAATAAAGAAAAACAATAAAAAAAATCTAACTTAAAAGCAAATTATGAACGAAAAAAATAATTAAGAAATAAAAAAACTTAAATTAAACAGATTAAGTAAAGAAAAAGCACTAAACAAAAAATAAACTCAAATACTACCGTGTTTGTTGGTACGGTGGCAGTGACGGCATTTCGGTTTGTAAATTTTGCCGGTACTCCTCGGTTGTGAAATCTTCAAAATTGGTTGGAGATAGGCACCCCTCCGATAAACATTTGAGCTCTTGTTGGATCGATCGGATAATCGAATAAATTATGAATTATCCGGTTTCCAACTTCTTAAATTTCGGGTTCCTTACCCTTTCTCTAGCAGCACTTGATCTGGGTTGATACATTTTTTTTTTAAAAATAACTAAGATAATTTTTTGAAAAAAATTTTAAGTACAGCAGTGGTATACAAAAATTAAGCAGAATAATAGCGTAAATTAAACACTATAACAATTAATTAATTTTTTTTAAAGAGTATGAGTGAGTAGAGAGTGTGAGCAAAGTTGGAAAAAAAATTTGCCACCCCCCTCTAATTTATAGACGATTTCTAAAATTTCGTTAGACACAAAATACCTTCCAAAACTTCCAATTTTTCACTGTACATAGGATTAAAATTGTCCACATTTTGAATTTAATTTTCCCACCCAAAATCTACCACTTTTTGCCATTTTTTCCAACCGACGGCTGAGCCTGCTGGACCCAACTATAGAAGGAAGTCAGGCACGCCTGGACAGGGAAGCACGGGCTGGGCTCGCGGCTTCGGCCCACCGAACCCGTTTGTTCCAACGCCAGCACAGCAAGACCCGCACAGCCCGCCGAGCCCAGCCTGTTGCCGGCCTGCCACCACTCTGAACCGAGCCCACCGATTTGAACTGTGGTTCAAACCAGTGGTTTCAAGAATTTCAAATTTTGAATAAATTTTATGGTTAACTGAAAATTCAATTAGAAAGTTCGGGCGATTCGAGTACGGTTCATGGTTCATAACGGTTACGGTTTGAAATTTTGTTGAATCTGAACTAGACCGTCGACCGACCGATTCCAGTTCCGATTCGACTGTTCTGAGTCGGGGGCGGGCCAGGCCAGTTTTTTCAAGGGCCAAGCCAGACGGGCCCAGCGGGCCAACCTGGCCAATGGCTGCCTCTAAACAAAAGGGAACCAGAAATAGAAAATGAAGAACGAGTGGAGAATCATAATAGAAATAGCTAACTGAAGACAAGATCAAAATGAAGATTGGAAAACAGAACCAAATCAAGAGAGAAGAGGAAATTGAGAGCTATAACAAAGGAAATCAAAATAGAAGGGGACAAGAAGGGAAACTGTGAAGACAGAAAGGCAGAATCAAATGCAGAAAAGAAGAAGGAAGAAAGAAGAGAGGGGAACAGGAAGCGGAGATGGGGCGTTTCTGACCCTTGTCCGACATGGCTAAGGAAGAGAGAGGAAAGCAACGCAAAGTTGCAGAGAAGAGAGACGCTGACTGCCTCTGCTTACAAAAAGAATGAGGCATTCAATTTCAGGTGGTCTTTAAAAAATCAGTGAGCTTTCTTCCCTAATTTTTGGGTTGGGAATTAGGGTTTTAATTTTGTGAATTGGGAATTTTTTGAGATTTAGGGTTGCGAATTGTAAATTGGGTGAAAATTCTTCAATTCGGGTTCTTGGGAATTGGGAATTCCTTTTGTAAACTCCTTCATTTTCTAAGTTTGTCACGACCATCAGAATCCCTATTTCGAAATCCATTCAAAATTAAGGATTTCTATTTAGGATAGTTGACAATTTCTTGTTTTCTGATTTTCAAACTTTTGGTGAGGAAGTTAATTCTATAAAGAATATTGAAAAAGTTTAATTACTATTGGAAAGTAATCTGAGGTATTTTTTCTATTCTTTCTATCTTAATTTCTGTGTGCTGATGTTTGGGCTAATCTGGGAACTAGATTGAACTTCTAGCTATGCTTAACTTGAATGCTTGTTGTTTCTATTTACTTCTGTTTATCAATTTCTTTGATATAGTTAAGATTGAATTCAATGTTATTTCTGTGTTGTATATGATATTATTTATGCTTAGGTTCTGACATGTTTAAGATACCATCCTAGGTTTAGTTTCTGTTTCTATTGACTCTCATTGCTTCCAGTCTGCTTCTTCCAATCTGTTTTCAGTTTGTATGTCAGTTTTGGTAGTTGCAAGTTTTGTTTTTGATCTATTTTCTGTTTCAAATGTTTGTTTACCAGTTTTTGTCTTCAACGTCAAAATGCATGCTCAAAAGTTTTTGTTTTATGAGCTAAAATTGCCAAATGAAGTCAGTTTTGGAAATTTGCTTAAAACCTTTTCCCTGTCCCAATTTCTGTTTTCATAATGCTGTCCAAGTCAGTTTATTACTGCTATTGTGTACTTGCATCTGTTCTAATTAAAGTTACTTGGTTTCTGCTTTTGTTTCTGCTTTAAAGCATAAGTTGTTGTTGTTATAGTAAATCCTTTTCAACATCTTAATGCTTCAAGTTGCTGTCTGAGTTTAGTGTTTAATGAATGATGTTGCATGATTGGCAGCCCTGAGAGTGGTTAAGTTAATGTTTTTGGTGTTGTTTATCGATGCTAGACTGTCTTTGGTCTTGCATAGTAGATTAAAATGCCATTTAAAACGCTGTCTATGTTACTAGGGGCAGTTATTTTGCATTTGTATGCTATAGCCCTTATTGGATTAAGTTGTTGTTCATCTTAATGCTGGTCAGTGGACTTGTAGGGTCAGCATTGCTGTTTGTTATTCAGTTTTGGATGTTGCCCTAGAACTGCATCCATTTGTTCTTATATTTCTATTATGTTCTAGTCTTAACTATTTAGTCAATGGTTTTGTTGTGTAATGTAGACAAAAATGGCTGCCTTGAAATATATTTGCATGAAAAGGATTTATGTTTTTAGTAAATTTGGAAGAATAATATTGATTTGGGAACTGTTTTGATTGCTTTAAGAACTTTTGTATGCTCTATGAGGACTATTCTGTAATTGATTCATTTAGGGATCATTTTGCAACTTAAATATGTTTAGGGGTTAATTTAATAATTGTGCATGTTTAGAGACTAATTTAGTAATTTTATATAATTAAGGACTATTTTGTAAATTTTTTTGCTCTATGGATTGTTTATGTAATTTGCATGTCTTAGAACCTTTTAGTAATTTATATAAATATGAGGACCTCTTTGTAATCTACTAAAATTTAGAGTACTTTTCTATACTTCTCTGTGTTTTTGGGGTGTTTTAGAGCTTTAATAAATTATATGGGGTCTAAAATGGTAGAATGAAATTATTTTAGGATCAAATTGTAATAAATTTCTCCAATGGAGAAAGAAAAATTAGTTTAAGGGTATGAATGATTTATCTTTCCCGCAATTTATTGCTTTTAATGAATGTGTTTGTGCAAATAACTTAAAAATGACAATTAGGAATATCGTTAGTTTAATCACGCAATGACTTTTTTAATAAATAAATTTTAACGTAAATTTTTTGGAAATTAAACAAAGCTAAGAGGTCAGTTTTTATGGAGCGGCGATTTAAGTGAAATTTAAATCGTCATACCCAATCCTCTTACTCGGAATCTCTAATTTTGACCAAGTGCCTTTTAAAAATTAAAAACAGAGTCAATTTTTTTGAAAAGATTAAAATTGGTGTCCCGAAACAGGTGACGACTTTAAAACCTTTTATAAGACTGACTAGTTTCGGGAACGCGCTTTAAATCATTTTTTTCACCACTTTTTGTACAAAACCAACTTCGAAAAATTTAATAAAAAATCACAATCAACAACAACAGTGGTAAAAACATCAAACAATAATGTTCTGCTAGTAGCATTTGTGGTCGTGGACCATGAGACAACACACAGTTGGAAATGGTTCCTGAAATACTTGAAATTGAATGTCCTTGACGACCATTGTAACTGCATTATCTTTGATTGCCACTATTATTTCCACTTTGGAAAAAATATTTTGAGAAATATCTTGAAATGGGAGTCCACAGATTTTTCCTAGAACATGTGAAGGCTAATATGTCGACGTGATTCAGAGGGGATGGTCTGAATAAATTATATCAGAAAATCGTTACTGAGTTGCAAAAAGGAAAGTATGTCGCTGCATGGCAGAAGGTGACACAGAAAAGCAATACATGTTGAGAAATAGACTCTTTTCACTAACGGCTGCTGCAGATGGGGGTTTGTCAACCACCATCGCGGATAGCTGCAACAATGTTTTAAAAGGGTCTCGTCACTCTCCAATAAGATTTTTGGTCAAATCGAAATTAGAGAAGACAGTTAGTATATTTCCAGCGAGACTTACATCAAATAGAAAAATGGCAGACTGCATTTGCACCGCATCCAATGAAATAGTTTAACAGGTACAGATAGTGTGCAAGAGCCCATAGGATAACCTACTGGAACATCAGGTTATTTCTCTACAAAGTGGTAACAGGATGTGACAACACATAGGTGGTGAAATACAGATGTAGAACCTACATCTAAGTGGCAAACCTATAGAATTTCATGCTCACATGCAGTTGTTGTGGCCTTGTTTATACACGAGGATCCTATAGCCCTAGTTGATACGTTCTACACCGTGAAAGGATGGGCCGTACAGTTCGTTAAAACATTTACCCATGTTCTGGGTAAGGATACATGGCCTCAACTATAGTAGAGTTTACGTCCGGATGACTCCAGAATGATTCATCATAATTGGCTGTGTCGAAGGCGGGTGAATTAAATGAAAGGGGTAATGGATTATAGCCGAAGTCAGACTAAAAGAGGGCCACTTTGCAATTGTTGCAGAAACTCAAGACATAATGCCAGATTATGTCCACTTTCTCATCATCCATCGGACAAAGCTCTTATTTAACTGTAATTGTAATTTAATTTATATGTATAGTATAGATTTAATTGTAATTTAATTGTAATGAATTTAATGTATATATAATATATATAATATACATAGAGAGTATAAAAGGAATTCAATGTATAAAATTAACTGCAAATCAACTAAAATTTGAAAATACATAATAAAATTTAAATTTTATACATATTAAAAAATTATATATTCAATATTATTTACCCCGACCCCGGCGCCCAAGTCTATCTTTCACATGTGAACTCTCAGAATATCTTGGAGACTTACTCCCAAGTTAAAATCGGAGGTTGAACCAAGGAGTTAGGAACTGTCTCCCACCAGTCATATGCATCACCTTGAAGAAATGATACAACATAATCAAACTTCTGCTCTGGTGTGCACGCATTATGTAAAACACCCTCTTTCTACGTTTAAGTCATGTCTCAACTTCAATAGGATCTGTGCCAAAGAAATTTATTGCTCCCAACTTCCTAAGCTCCTTGTAGTTTCTACCCCTTGTGATTGGATCATTTGCATATGTATGTGCATGTAGCTCAAATGATTCTCTTATAGAATGTTCTGGGCCAGCTGAACCCTTTTCCATCTGTAACTCATGATCATGTTTCATGTTTATATTTACATAAATATGTCAATACAATATGTATGAATGTACTTAATACCATGCATGAAATTATGTCATGTAGGTTCGTATACTAGCTTTGATACTAAAACCCACATGTGACAACCATATCCTTATATACGTATTTATCAAAAAAATCATATTTTTTTTTTATATATATATTACACGTTGCACATCATTTACTATAATTTACATTAGTTGTCACATGTTCTATTTTATAACATATAACATATACATCATTTACTATAAAACTATATTCACAGTGTTATAGTTTTACAATGTTTAACATAAACCTATTAAAAATAACTATACATGTGGATGCAACAACGAAGAAGAGAGATTCTATGCTTCAATTGATTGACCTGTGCAAAATGAGTGTGAAGTGCTACACTTCACGTTGTGACCTAACTTTGTCTGTTGCAGCAAGAACCTGAAATATAAATTGCAATTTGGTTGAGACACAAACTCAGTAAGTATAAAATACTATAAATTAAATCTGCAATATTAACAAATTCATAAAAATAATTAATAACATCAATATGCATGTGCTTATGTCATATAATTCCATTTAATTTGGTTGCGACCCATCAAGCCAAGTACTGCCTTAGAAATTTCATATATCATATGGTTGGCCAATATCAAATTCCTATATGACCTGAAGGTCCATTTGTAAAGTCATATATTGACTTGTAGGTCCTGCCTGTAAAGTCATATAATAACCTATGGATCCCACCTGTGAAATTTTGCAAATATCTATATAATCATATGTATTATCATCTCAATTTCAATATAATCAATTAATCGGGTTTCAATACCGATTCAACAAATAATCAACAAACAAGCAATTTCAATATATTCAATTAAACTTCAGTACCGATCCAACAAACAATTAACATCTCAATCACAAATCATCTCAATTATCATTTCTAAAGTTTATACTTACCTCTAAATCAAAACTGAAATCAGACCTCGATATGTTTCTCTCGCTCTCCACCTATATTCGATGATCCTATATAATTCAAAATTTTTAATTTCCTCATTTATATTTCATATAAAATGAAATGCATGACTTTATATTTATTCTCTTTTTATCATATTAATAATATTTCTAGAATATTTTTATTTCATTTAAATTTCAACTTCGGACATATATTTACCATATTTAATAATGCTATTCGTGTTTAATATTAAACTCAATTTATCATTTATTAATTGTATTTAACAATATTTATAATAATATTCTTTAATTAATTGACGAATTAATCCAATTTATAAAATAAATTTTAAGTTAAACCCAAAAGGACTCAATTACATAAGTTTTAAAATTTTTCAAGGCTTCAATTGAAGTCCAGCAGTGAGTTTAGCGGTCAATTTGCAATATTTATAATTTGATTAGGTGGAAGGATCTAATTGAAAAGATTTAAAAGTTCTGAATGACTCAATTGCATGCACTCCAGAACTTTAGGGACCGAAATATAATTTGTAGAAATTTTAATTTGGAAGGACTAAATTGAAAAGAATTCAAAGTTTCTGTAGGGACTCAATTGCATAAACTTATGATTTTAAGGACCAATTTGTAATTTTATAAAATTGAGGTACCTAAAGAAAAAAATACCTCAAATCGCAGGCTAAACTGCCGTTTTATGTGCATTTTTATACATTTCCTTTCCCTTTTAATTTTTATTCATTCACTTATATATATATATATATATATACATATTTTATTATTATAATCGAGTTCAAAAATATTCGCGGTCCAATCGACATCCGGTACCGACTCCGGTACCTCGACAATGCTAGTGGAACCGAGTTTATGACATCGTTGTAAAATTTAAATTCCGAAGTAAAATATTTTATTGACCCGAAAACTGATTTATCTTCCTTTTATTAAATTTATATTTACCCTTTTTAATTATTTGTGTCACTGTAATTTAAACAGTTGCGTTAAATAAAAACTTTAGCGGATCCCCTCGTTTACGTATACCGAAAATTACAAGTCCTAAAAATTTAATTATTCATATGTTTTTAATTCAATTTTTATAATGTTCATATATATAATTTCTTCAACAAGTAAATAATCTTTTATGTATCTCGCTAACTTTTATTTAGTAAATAAATGATTATGTAATTAAACTATAAAAATGCTTTATACCTATACTGACGATATGCATGAACTATGATTTTGGTTATGAAGTATGATTTCGGTTAGGTATGTCACATGTTTGGTTCATCAAATTAAGGGGACCCAACCATAATATTTCCGTATTCATACAACTCTTGTTTTCGAATAATTTGTTTTAATATCAAAAAAGAAATAGTTAATTATAATTTGGGCTCTGAGTTTTAGCATATTAGACACTTCTCTTATTTTTTAATATTATTTTTTTTAGTTCATCTGCTTTGTTACTGTTAAAAATTTTTAGTTCTTCATTCGCTTAAAACCATTAATTCTGTATAGAAGCGTGTGAATGACGAATAGAATGGACATATAACTTAATTAAATGACAGAGATTTCCTCCATCACATTTTGAATGAATGGACATTTTCAAGTACCAAAATGAAAATTTTCACCCATTTTCAACCTTTAGACAAAATGACCAAATTGAAAAAATTTCCACCCACAAAATCAAACTTCCAATTTTGTAAATGAACGAGGCAAGTGAATAAACCAAATTGAATTTGTCGAGAGCAATCATAATTCGACTTTCATTTCTACATTGGGTCATCGGAAACTGTCGAAAAATGCAATAGAAAATGGGGATCGGATGACCGGAATTTGAACCCACGAGTTTCTCCTTTTTCAGTCAATAGTGCCACACGACTCGCCATCTCTTGAGCTTTCTCCTTATAGTCTTAGACAGTTTAAAACCAACCATAGTAGTACATGATTTCGCCAGTTGAAGTACTCGAGTTACCAATACATTTTCTCACATTTTCCATCCATTTCCAGCTAGAATCGGTGGCGGCTTTGGTGCCCGGAGATTTGTTGGTGCCTGAGTTACTAGATGACCATTTTTATGGTTGGTTTGAGCTCTAACAATAGAGGGTCATAGTTTTCTTCTCTCTACCAGATTCTTTTAATAATAATAATAATAATAATAATAATAATAATCATAATATTTAAATGGGGCTTTTTGAAAATTCATATAAATTTAACGGTTTTAAGTAACGGAAACACTGAAAAAACTAACCGTAACAAAAGAGAGGAACAAAAAATTAATATGAAAAAACTGAGAAAATAATGGGAAAACCAGAAAACCAGTGACTAAATTGTAATTAACGAAAAAAAATAAGCAAAGTTAAATCTATTGTACTACAGGTATAGTGATTAAAGCTCCGTACTCCTTGTCCAAGCATATATTTTTTTTCTTAAAAAAAAAATAAACACTAAAACGAACGTATATAATTGGATTCTTGAAGAATAGGTCTCTTGAAAGCTCGTCACGCTTTTCGTTCATTCTCCGGCCTTTTCTTCGCTTTATGCAGCAGCTCCGGCAGGCAGCAATTGAAGTATACGTCTCGTCAGGTAATATCATGTCTTCTTCATGCATTGTTTTTGTGCAAATGTTGTATATCATTCAAATATATGTATTTGCATGATCACATTTTACATTTATATGCATTCTGTATTTTTTTTTTTATACAGGAAAAACCTCAATTTTTTGGTTGCATTATTAGGATCGGAACTTATAAACAATTGAATTTTGAAGATTAATTTTAACTTTTAAATTACTGATTGGTTTTATTGCATTGATGCTAATTTTATGTCTTTCAATTCAAGGATTAGTTATTGTTGGGATGTTGAGCTTTGAAAATTCTTTCCTCTTTCTATTTCTTGTAATCACATAAAAAAAATTATGAAAGGAACAAATGAGTTGTGATTGTCATTTACAGAAATTTGTTATGAGAAACTAAGAGCAAGTAAAAATAAATATATGTTTTGCAACACAAGCCCCTTTGTTTATTACAAGATAAACAATTTGACTTCTAATTAGAGGAACCAACAGAATAATGTATGGTATAATTTGCAATGTTCTCTAATGTTTGATGTTCTGTTTCTATAATTAATTGAGATTTTGATGGGTTATACACTAAATTAGTATGTATTATTAAGTTGAATGAAAGGGAAACCATTTCCTTTTTTTCTTTCTTTGAGTAATGCTGGACTCGTTCTACTTTTCTTTAATAAATTAGGCAGTTTCATACTTCAGTGCTGTAATTTGGATGTAGCTGTTTTGTATAATATCTTGGTATGCATTTTGTATAAGAAATAACGCGTGAGTTTGATATTTTGGAGGAAGTTCATCATTTATTATAGAAAACACCACATAGTTTTAATCTCTTTTTTCTTTTTTTCTACATTTCTTTGCAGTTTTTCGAAATGTACTTTTCTTTGCATTTATGAATTGAAGTTATCTAAAAGTTTAGCGTTGTGATTTATGTTCCCTTTCCCTGAAAAATTCTGGGATGTCCAATAAGGAATAACACCAATCTATTCTGTTGGGTTTCAATTAAGATTAAACTCATGAAATAGAATGGCAGCTGGTGGTAGCACCCATCATACCTTAAGAAAAGCTATTGGAGCTTTGAAAGATTCCACAAAGGTTGGATTGGCAAAAGTAAATAGTGAAAACAGGGTGAGTTATACCTTAATGGAATGTGATATAATTAATTACATTTTTAGTGTAATGTTGTGTTCGAATGCTTTTGATTTTGTTAGAACTTTACAACTTACAAAATGTAGCCTTATAATACATGGCTATCTCTTGGTTGGATGTTGTCTAGGGAATTGATGTTGCCATTGTCAAAGCCACAAATCATGATGAGATGTTGGCAAAAGAGAAACATATCAGGAGTAAGCAAAACTTTTCCTCTCTATTATTCTCTAAGAGCTAGATTTGAAGAATGAAATGGCAATTATATTCTGAATGCGATTGATTGACTTTGAAAATTTGTGAATGGACAAATGCATTATAAGTTAATTTAGATTACTTTTGTACAAATGAGAATGAAATGTAACCCTTGGAATCATAATCCTATTTTAATTTTCTGTGGTGAATCAAAATCATGGGTTATTCAATCATAATATAAGTAATTAAGTGGAAATGAATTAACTTTTCATCAAAATTTTTCTTGTTTTGGCCAGCTATCTTCAACGCACTTTCAGCTTCAAGTCCTCGAGCTGATGTTACTTATTGCATATATCGCCTTACCAAGCGTCTTGCTAAAACACACAATTGGACGGTATTTACTCAAAATTATTAACTTTGATATTGATTTTGTTTGTTCAAAAATATTATCTTGTGATAATTAATTCTTCATTCTAAGATTTCCCTTATTCAGCTTGGCTCATTCAGTCATTCCATAAATTATGGCTAGGTTGCATTAAAAACATTGGTTTTGATACACCGGGCATTGAAAGAAGTGGATCATACATTTCGGGACTCGCTAATTAGATATGGTCGAGGCAGTAGGCTTATGCTCAACTTATCTCATTTTAGGGATGATTCAAGTACAAGTGGTATTTTACTTCATTTTCAATGTGTATATGATTTGATATATTTGTTACAAAAAGACTAATTAGAAGAGTTTTTTTTTTTTGTGTGTGTGCGTCAAGCATGGGATTATTCTGCTTGGCTTTGTGCATATGCGTTGTATCTTGAAGAATGTCTTGAATGTTTCTCTGTGTTGAAATATGACATTCAGAAAAATCCATCTGTATGTATAAATTTCACTTTGCATTTTATTTATCCTCTTGCCTTTCATTGCATTTCTTGATTTGTTTTTCCTCCAAACAATCTCGAACAGCGAATGAGGGAGCTTAAGTCGACATACTTGCTTGAACAACTACCTGCAATGCAACAATTACTTTTTCGCCTTCTTGACTGTAAGGTATGTGTATGTAACATCTTCTCGATTGCTTTTTTTTTCCATTATCTTCTTTTGCAAGTTCTGATAAAATCTTTCTGTATTTTTATCAAGTAAATTTCATTATTTAACTCATGATAACATTTTATGTGGAAAAAGGAGAGTCAAGTTCATGAATCCGGCCTTCTGTTTACAAAAATCATTTAAATGGTTGGGGAACTCTGCATAAGGACTATTCAGTTGAATGGCAAAAAGATAGAATAATTTTAATTGATTTCCTAAAACAGAGGCTTTGACTTGTAAATTTCAGTTACTATAGGGATTAAACAGTAACTCATCCTTTAATAAATATGATCGTTCAAGTTTGATTTTTGGTTGCAATCAATTTTATATTGACCTAATCAGAGGTATTCATATGTTCGATTTCTGCAGCCAGAGGGAATGGCTCTAGGCAACAGAATGATTCATTACGCGCTTTCGATTGTAAGAAACTATCAAACTTGAGTAGCTTATGTCGGTTCTGCCATCCTGTTGCTTAAGCCTACTTTCTTTTATGGAGTTATATTTTAGGTTGCAGGTGAAAGTGTTAAGCTATATGTAGTAATCACTGATGGAATCCTCAATTTGGTAGACAAGGTGATTGTGATGTTAGATTTCCCCCCAAATTATTCAAGTGCAATAAACGTGGAATACAGAAATAATTATGTTTTGTGTTGTGACAGTATTTTGAGATGGAGCGACATGATGCTATTAGAGCTCTAGATATTTACAAGAAGGCTACAATTCAGGTGATATATATTTACGTTGAAAGCTTCGGATTTCAATTCAATATTCTGAACAGGATTTCAGAATTTCTTTGCAGGGTGAAAAGTTATCAGATTTTTTTGAGATCTGCAATTATCTTGGATTGGCTCGAAAAAAGAAGTTTGTGAAAATAGAGAAGGTATGTATAATCTTGTGATAAAACCAAACTTATTCTATATGTTTGTTCTAACTTAGTCAGTTGCATGATGCATAAGCACAGCTCCCTGCATCATTTCTGACAGCCATGGAAGAATATGTTGCTGAGGCGCCATACGTTTTAGCTCTTGAGTGGATACAAGTATAGTTCTTCAACTTTATTCTCTGGTTATCTAAGAAATATCCCACATTATGGTTGAACATGGAGAAGTTTAATCTCCATTATCTTTTCTCATATTGTCAGGTAGATAATGATGCTGCTAGAAAAGAAAGTGCTAGTCCAGGAGATGTTATGTTGCTTGATTATGAACAAGTAGTAGTTGCAGAGAAATCTAATCAATGTGAGACGTCATCAGATTCAGAACCGTCAAAGAGCAACCAAAAAGATGTATCCGCACCTATACTTGAAGATCTTTTGGTTAGAATCAATATTAGATTTCTTATTGTTGTCTAATTACTCTACATTTACAATGCCCTGACTTTGGAATTCTTTCTATTCTACCAGTGTTTGGATGAGTTCACGCAAGAAGAATCATCAACTGACTTGGATGATAAAAATTCGCTCGCACTCGCACTTGTTCCATCTGGTGAAACTCTTGATTTTGATGTGACTATTTGAATTGATATACATTGATATCCATGATATAATTGTTATCCTCCCATAAAAATGATTACAGCAGACAATACATTGTATAGCGAAACAAGCATCGATTCAACTTCAACATCACGAACTGCTGCAGATTGGGAGCTCGTGCTTATTACTACTACTGGTTCTAATGGGGCTGCAGTTCCTGAGAGTAAACAGGTCAAGTTTCTATATGAAGATATTAACTATCATATACTGAAATTATAGATGACAGGCAGTTTAAGGATAATTTGTTCCTCTGAGGTCTTAAAATGTTATGATTGAAAATGCATTGCAGGGTAGCATGCTGGACAAGTCAACACTAGACAGTCTATATGATAATGCAATGGCTGAAAACAGCAGATATAGGTATGAATATGAGATGGGGCCCAATCCCAATCCTTTTGAGGGATTTCCAAAGAATCAGGGACTGTATTATAATAATAATGGGCAAACAGCAGCAAGTAATCCTTTTGGGAATCCATTTATTGATGAAAATTTGGGAAGCTCCTTTCTCCATCAGCCTCTGTCTCACAATTCTAACCCTAACTTCATTTGATAGTTAATTTCGACGAAGGCTGTGTGCTGTGCATCAATATATATTTTTATATTTAAAGCAGAGAAAAGGAAGAGAGAACTGAACTGAGTGCAGTATTTTTGAATTAATTTTTTCCCACAGCCTGTTTAAGGCACAGGGTGAATAAGAAAATATCTTCTTTTTTCCCTATATATATTGCAAATCTTTCTCTAAGTTATCAATTAATGACTCCAGAAGAAAGAAACGGGATGTCGAAATTAGGAATTATTTAAGTCATATCATAAAGATTTTTTAATTAGTTCATTGAAATAAACACCATATATAATTTTAGCTCATTATAAAACATTAATCGCAAAACAAAGACCTCTGGTCCTCTTTCCGCAGAAAACTAGCAGTATTTGCTGATATTGTATTGGAGACAGATTGTTTGCAGCTGGTGCATTTAATGAATCGAGAGAGATGCCTAGAAACAATGTTGATTCGAAAATAATTCTTCTTAAAGACAATTTAGGAGTCTGCTCACCATTTACTTCAGCTTCGCGTTAGTCAGAAGTTAATGCTCAAAGTTTGGACCCTTCCTCTCTCATGTCTATAATTTCAACAGATGTGGTTTAATTCTTTTCGTGAAATGAAAGTTTTTTCTCTTCAACAGAGAATCCACAAAACCAAGAGGTCGTTTAAACCACAAAACACTAGGATAGGGTTGAAGTTTGTTAATTAAAGCGACGTTTTTACAGACTGCATTGCATCATAATCCCAAAACAAAACTAAATCACTCTATAGAGTTTGGTGTATTATATCCAATGATTCTGCAGCCAAATAAATGTCCCATGCTGCTGGTACTATATCATTCAATTTGTTCTATTCAAAATTACAAATGCATATCCAAAAACTATCGTTGGAATGAAATAGAATAGGAACCGGTGTTTGGATCTTTCACAGCTTTGAAGTTGTCTACGCTCATTCCAAATCGCCCTAGCAATGAGTTCCCCATGTCCTTCAACTTTGCTGCTCCAAGTTATATAATCAAGAGATCAGTAAGAACTCAATAATCAAAAAGAAGAAATGGAAGACATTGAAAATTGATCATTACTATGATCTAGTTATTTCCTAAGAATTTATGCATATCAAGCACCCTCATCTCTGTTAACAACAACAGGAACTAGATACCGTACATTATCAAGGGACTATTTACCCAGTCAGAAATGTGGAAGGTTGTTCAGTTTGCATTTGTTACAAGCATAAAAAATAAAGTTACAAGCATGGTATGTTTTAAATCCAGCCACCTATACAACCAACCACTTAGAACCAATATCATTCTCTATAGTTATTTGGACGACACGGAAGGAACTGCAGCTAGTAACTCATATTCGACTTTTTGTTAGACTGGGGCTAAGAAGAGGCAGAGAAAGAACTACAGCTAGTAACTCAATTTATATTCGTGCTAATGTTAACAGACGAATGACAACAAAAGCAACGATACCAACAAATAGATTCTTTTCCAAGAAAAGAAACTGCAAAAATCCCCTTAAGAACTGAGAAACACAAACATGAAAAGCAAAATGCAAGAAGTTTGTGCAGTTTACCAATCATCTCCTCCTTCATTTTCTCTCGCTTTTCTTCAGCCAATGGCTCTAAGCGGCGGATGGCTTTTTTAGCCTGGTCGTTTGAAGGATCCAATTCTAAGATTTTCTTCATATCTGTAGGTCCCCAAATATAATTCTTAGTTATAACTGAAAATTCAGAAGTTGATAGATGTGGTACATTCATAACATGAAAGTAAGCAAACACAGGTGCATGCAAAAACAGAGGCTTAGAATGACATCAAACATTGCTCAAAATTAAAAAAAAAAGGGGAAAAAGAATTTGATAGAAACAGCTAAAACTGACGAACTATAAAAATACTTGAGAGGACAGCATTATAAAGCTAATGTCATAATAGGACAGGTTTTTACATATCCAAACTTACCAGCTATAGCCTCCTCCAAGTGTTCAAGCTTCTCATGGGCTTCTGATCTTCTTATCAGAGCTTTAATGTAGGATGGATTTAGTTCCAATGCTTTCGTGCATTCCTTGACCGTATCCTCGTATTTTTCCTACAAGAATATTCAGTAAAAGTTGATGTTTAGCCATTTAAACTGATCACAGATAAGAAGAAATAAGCAAAAGCCAACCCTTTGGGACCATACAACTTTAAGTCGTTCATAGGGATAAGCAAAGATCCGCAAAATAAGTAGTATGTCCATAAAACACAAGCATGCATTTGTAAGTGATTTCTTAAATAAACAGGAAATGTGCTACTAAGATGAACCAATAGTAAGAGCTATCAGGTGGAGATGCCATCAATCTCTTAAGAACTTAAGATGATCATTGTCATTTTCTAGTAGCGATAACTGAAAAAAAAAGATTCAAGAGTATATATTATTTACCCAACTACTCAGCCTTTTTCAAGGGGGGTTAAAAAAAAATCCTTTACAGTACCGTGCATATTTCTATACAATAAAACAAAAAATAACATACCATTTTCAAGAAGCACACGGCACGGTTTGCATGGCATATGGAACGTAACTCCGCGAAAGAAGGTATGTCCAGTGCAACTTGTAAAGCAGAATCATATTTTAGTAATGCTTCTTCATATTGCCCTTCTGCAAACAATTTATTGCCTTCCAATTTTGCATCATTTGTTTGTGCTAAAGCTTTCTGATACATCCAGAAATAGAACATAACTCAACATTTGCCTCTAGGAATAAATGAACGCAAACAGCTACTCAATTATATTCTA